>QEOT01007997.1:0-23059 GCA_003123785.1 Pterocarya stenoptera
TTTTTTTTTTTTTTTTTTTGTGGGTTTTGATTTGTTTCTTATTTTTGCATTTTAAAAATTATCGGATTTTGAAATGAACTAGGTTTTTTATACTATTTTTTAGTCCTTTTTTTTTTTTCAAATTTTAACTCTTTCTGACAATACCAAGTGGCTTACTATTTTTTTTTTAGTTAAAGTGGCATACTATGTTAGCATTTATAATGGTTTACAAATGGAAGATTGATGGAGGGACTGATTTGATCAAACTTGAAACCACATTATGCAAAAACTTCAAATTTAAAATTTAGGGACCAATCTGTCCATTAACCAAACCATAGGGACTATGGTAAACCCAATAATTTGTTTGGTAGAATGCTTATAGGTGTGTACTGAGGAAGGCTTACGAGATTTCTTCCCTCCTAAAGGGTGTTAGAAATATATAAAGACTAAAAAGGTAAACAGAAAAGACAAGGAGAGGAGGGGAGTATCAGATGGATGGAATTTTCCACCCACTTTTTGCTTCAGAAAGCCCCTAAATTCTAATGCTACCTTGTGTCAGGTCCACAGCAGAGGCTATTTAAAGCAAACTTAAAACTTTCACTAAATATAATGCCTTCATATCAGGATGAATCCCATCACTACTTAAGCACAAATAGAAGTAGAGACATGATAATAACTTCAAACTCGTGAAAGAGATAGCACACCCAGAACACACCTTTAGAAGATCAAAGACCTTTTCACAGATGTACTTCTGCTGAATGCTTGCTCCCCGCTGTTGTAGTTTATCAGGATGAACACAAAGAGTTGCTTTCCTGTAAGCTTTCTTTACAGCAGCAGCAGTTATGACTTCTGTCAGAGGGATTGGCTGCCAGCCACTGTCAGGCCCAAGGATCTGCCAATGGAGAGGAAATAATTACACTAACCACCACTAGAGCTTGAGTTTGGAAGAACTGAAGAGAGGTTCAATCATTGGTTATTCATTTGCAAACCGACTTTAAGCATCTCAATTCTTTATTTCTGACTATGTTGATCATATGGCGCAAATGGAAGCATGAGAAGATCAACAAAGAAAAATGTTCTGCAGTCAATGTCTGATTCTTAATAGTATAAAGTCCATATTCCTTTTTTATGAAGCTCTTAAAAACTTCCATGGATGTGTACATTTACATACACCTCCAAGAAACCAAAGTTACCCTGGAAAGGTGTAAAACATCATACACGCCAAAGTTTAGGAGCAGTTTGATTAAGACTACCACGTACCACAAATTCAAATTCAAAGAAATAGGAGTCAAATGTGTATTGGATTGATTGGAACTCCAGCATCATGCTACCTACATGATATATTAACAGGAAAGCAATTTCTTACTTTTATTTTATAAGTAAATTAACAGGAAAGAAATTAACAGAAACTAGTTCAAAGTTCATACAATCAGCAGTAATTCAATTCGTTACCCTCCTCTAATCACATTCAACGCACAAAACCATACATATTTCAATCATATTTTAGTCTTTTTTCTAAGCTACATTTTTCCATCACATGACAGCAGAGAACACTTCAATGTTATCGTATGCTTTGTATAATGTAACACCACTCGAAGAAATATTCAAGGGTGACCCCAATACATATTGTAGGATAAGAAGACGTACATATTGCAAGGTTGAAAGCAATGCACGCAGATTCCCTTCTTTCCCATTTGACCACCTCCTGACATCAGCATCCAAAGTTTCTGCCAATCTCTGCAAACAGAAACAAAACTATCAACCAAAACTACCAAGACTGTTTGAGATTTTTAAATTTTCTTCACTTCTAAAAAGATTTTTACATTTCTCTCGGCTTGCTCTCTCTGAGCAAGGAGATCGCGCATATTTTTCTCTGCGAGAGCTTTTGCCTGAAACAACAGCATTAAAATTTGTGTTATATTTGTTAGATGTTGAATAACGGTTCATATGCTATGCCAAAGGATGAGAATCCTACAGCACGTTCAGTGGTACGCCGATGCCTCTCCAATCTAGCTTTACACCTCTGAGGTGATTCACCTTCAACTCCTTCAGATAGTTCATTAGGATAGGCAGCTATTGTAAAAAGGAAGAAGAGTTTAGAAGAAATTGAGCAGAAGGCAGTTGAAAATTGAAAGAAAATGAGAAGTTAAAGAAAACATTTTAAATGCAACAGAGATCCACAGCAGGTGCCTCCTGGATCAGGTACCTCCATAAACTGAGGAAGAAGAGCTCTGTTTCATTTCACTATTTCTGAAGGAACCCAATTTATCAGAAACCGATCTTTCTACTCGCTCTCTCATCCCAAAAGCAGCCTTCTCAGCCATCGCTTTTTCCACAGCACGCTCTCGAGCCTCTGCAGTTGCTCTCTCTACTGCAGCACGTTCTGCTCTGAGCCTAGCTTCCATAGTCGCCTTCTCAGAAAACGTCTTCTCCCGAGCCTCAGCACATGCCTTCTCTAGTCTTTCACGAGCCTCAGCCATTGCTCTCTCCACAGCAGCCCTTTCTGCCTTCTCACGGGCTTCAGCATACGCCCTTTCCCGAGCTTCAAGTGCTTTTCTGTCAACAGCCATTCTATCCTTTTCCCTTTCCCTCTCCCTTTCCCTCTCTTCTTCGATCTTTCTAAGGTGATCCATCTCCAGCTCTGTTTCTCTCTTCACCCTCTCCATTTCTTTGTCTTCTGATGTTGAGGTCTGACTAAAGTTCTTCTCTTTCCTTGTTGTAGTCTGTTTTGCATTAACATGTGGAGCCGTTTTCTGGATGTTTCCTTTTGCATCCAACATAGCTGGCAAAGCAGCTTCTATTTTCTTTCCATTTTCAACCCATTCTTTCCTCACATAAATTGACATGAATCTGTCCTTGCTTTCCTCCTGGTTTAGAACAGCCTGGGCCTGTTTGAAGTTATCTGCTCTCTCTCCCAATCCATGAGAAAATTTCCTATCTTGATATATGGGATCAGAGTCCACCTGTGAGAGACTCGTATATACATGAGTCTGTCTAGCACCAAAGCCAGGTTCACCTGCCTTCTTCACATTGTTGTCTAAAGGAAGCGACTTTCTAGCATCTTCCATCCTAAATCGGTTCTCTTCAAGTCCTAAGTCTCCTTGAGTAACATCAGATGCTCTGAATTTTTCACCAACCAGTACATCTGCAATTTCAGCTGCTTCTAAGTCCTTTCCTTTACCATTGGGCCCGAATTCTGTCTTTCCCTTTTCTTCATGAGAATGGGCCTCTTGAGTTTCTTCCAGCTTTCCGCTGTTTTTATGATTTTTGCAGGCTAACTTAGGTGCTTCAAGGTTTTCTCTATCCTCCCGCTTCCATGCCCCATAAGATATCACAAGATCCTCCACGTCCTTGAGCACACAGGTTCCTTTAACCAGTTGTAGTGTCTTCCCATTTTCATCCTTCTTTGATTGCTCATGCACATCGTTTAGCCCCTTCAGTTCTTCTTTCCCAACAGAACTTTTTATCCTGTTCTCACTCTCTTCCAAAATACTAGCCTCTGTTGATTCCTTCTCAATTTCTTCCAACTCAAATCCTTCTTTGGATTTCCTGCCAGAGTCACATCCTTCCTGAGAACCTTTCAGTTTTTCGCTGTTATCTTCTTGCCCAGAAGCTCCATATAGACTCTTTTCCTCTTCTTTGGTACAAGCATCTTCGGGAATCTTTTCATTTTCTGTTCTTCCGCAAGACTCAGGTTGGTTCTTCTCACTTACTTCCCACTGCAGAGCCTCTTCTAATGTCTTCTCGTTTTCTTCTCCTCTGTCAAATTCATTTCGTTTCTCATCACTCTCTTGCTGCTCAAGACCCTCTTTTAGTCTGTTCTCATCCTCTTCCTGCTCAAGAACAGTCAGTAGCCGCTTTGCTCTCTCCTCCTGCTCAAGAGCCTCTTTTAATATATTTTCATCTTCCTGTGCTTTGCAGGCCTCTTTCTGTTTTTTCCCATTTTCATACCTCTCATTAGCCTCCTGTTTTAGTCTCTTTTCACTTTTTTTCTGCCCATGAGCTTTCTTTATTTTTTTCTCATCTTCTGCTAGTTCAAGAGGCTCTTTAAGCCCTCTCTCATTTTGGTCCTGTTTAAAAGCCTCATTATTTCTCTTTTCATTGTCTTCCCTTTGGCATGACTCCCTGATTCTTTCCTGATGTTCCATTCTTTTATTACCATCTTTCAGTTTCTGTTCTTTCTCCTTGTGCTTCTTGGCCTGCTCGACTTCAAGTTTATATTCTTTCTTCTGGACCTCAACCGGGTTGTTGCAGTTTTCTGATACACCAGCTGCAGTTGATTTCTTTTCAGTTTCTATAATGTTTTGGTCTATTCTAACCTTCTCATTCTCTACCTGCTTAAAAACCACCTGAGCTACTTTTACCTTCTCATGATCTTTTAGCCTGTGTGCCTCTTTTGCTGCTTCTGATATCCCATTTTCTATTAACATTTCATATGAGAACTCCTCTTCAGATTTTTCCTCCCCTTCACAAACCACATTTTCCATTTTAGATTTCTTCTGATACTGCAGCTCAGGTTTTCCTCTAGCTGATTTCACTTTCTTATTCTCTTCTTCTTGCACCTCAAAAACTTCCATGGCTGCATTTTTCTCCTTCATCCCTCGCTCATCAATTTTAGCATTATTGACTGAAATATGTACGTGGCTCTCAAGAGCCTTACCAGTCTTATCTGGTCTCACCAATTCATAAAAATGTGATGCTTCTTTCCATTCACTACCTCCCTCTATTTTCTCAGATCCTAGAGATGACCAGTACTCCTTGCCATGCTTTTTCTCTGCAGAGTTTTTAGCAATATTTAGAAGTTTCTCTTCTTCCACTGAATATAGAACCTCCTGGGCTATATTTGGAACCTTTTGTGTTTCCTCTCTGTCTGAAAATTCCATTTCAATGTCTTCTTTTTCATAAGCTTCCTGCACACAATTGTCTCTCAAACTATCATATTCATCAACAATCTTACTCGCCTTCACTTCCCTATGAGTTATATGATTCTTTGAACCCATTTTTGCACTGCTTTGAAAACCCTCCTTCCTATCCATAAATTCTTTTGCAGTTCTGAGTTTTGCTTGAGCCTTCTTCATTACTTCCTTCATGGCAGCAGCCGATGCTGCAGCAGATGAACTCGCATCAACCTCCACATCAAAGAAAGGTGGTGAACTATCACCTTCAGACCCTTCAGAAACAATAGATTTACCATTTGAGGTCAACCTACCAGAACCATCCTTCCTGACATCTGCGAAAGGTGGTGGTCGAGAGGGTGGAGGTAATTGAGAGGGCTGAGTTCTAAGGCTGATATCAGATACAGTTACAAACATCTCATTAGGAAGAGAACCACTTCTTGTATATACTTTTTGAGGCTTAAGATCATTTCCAAATGTCTCTCCGCCAGCAGCACCATTAAGGGGGTGAGACATGGTTTTCTTCAGATGCTTTCCCTTCATCATTCCCCCAGTAGAATCCGTACTGGGGTTATCATCACCGGTGACCTGCGAGAATGGATTCTCATCTTCTGTCTTTTGCAAGGGAGCACTTTCGTCAAATACAAAAGTGAATCCAGGAACAGCATGTAGCTCAGATATGTGTGTTGTTCCACTGCGCATATATTTGTCACTTGTCTGATTAGCCTTATGATACAACATGTTGAACTCCACATTATCATCAAATGACTGGTAAAAATCCCCATTGGACAAGAAATGGTTCCTTTCAGCGTGCTCTAAATCTTCTGAAAGAGATTCACTTCCTGCTGGAGTCCTATGAATGAGGAAACACCAAAATATATATATGCCACCATTAAATTATTGATGCAGTAAAAGGAACAAAATAAATGATTAAGAATGCAGAACATAAACAGTCTACACAGAACAAATAGTATCCAGCTGCAATAAAAGCATCAAACTCATAGACGTTGTGAACTAGTCTTGAGACCAATGCACAAAAGCATTTGCCGGTATGTTCACACATGAGAATGGGCCCAAGCACACTTCGCATTTTTTTGGTAGAGATACTGCTGGAAAAAAAAAAATCAAGCACAGCAAGCATTTACGCCTGATCTGCTATACGCCTTCAATTCACTTTACTAGTTAAGCTTACGACGCTCTGAATACCCCCACAAGTTTGAAGAAAATAACACCTCAATCCAACAAAAACCCCGACTTCAGCCAAAACACCCAAGATTCCCTACAGAAAAGTCAGTCGTCCAAGTCCTCAACACTTCTTTGCCCAGGGTCACTCACATCATCATTCGTACATTTTACAACTAGGAAAGCCAGAGCTTCTCTCAAATAGAAGTCTATAGAAAACAACCAGATCAATACTACCCAACAATCTATTAGGCTACTAGTCTCTCACATTCTATTAAAACCCACAAACCAAAGCGCACGGTATAGGTCACCTAATATTCTCAAGAAACTGAAAGAATGGTCACAGTGACCGTCATATCCGAAACATAAATGAGGAAAACCAGACGAGACAAAAAACTTTTTTTACATTATTTAACGAATTCATTTTCAAAATTTACTAAACAAAAGAACTAAAAGCTGAGAACTTGGAACATGATCATACATACCAAGCTTCGTCGTCAGAGAAATCTTGGTTCCCACCTTTGGGCTGGTCAAACAGCAACTCCTCGTACGAGACCGCGCAATCTATGCCTTCGAAACCCCCGAACACCTCGGCGTAGTCGAAGCTGCAGCTCCGTACATCAAAGAAAACCTCGGACTCGTCAACCACGGGAAGATCCAGCACCGGAATGGAGGAGGCGCGTGACGAGTGGAAGTTCTCGAAAATCTCGCTGTAGTCCTCGACACGCGGAGACAGGGTCGAGACGCCGAACTTGGGTGGCCCACCGTAAACATCTTCGAACAAAGCCTTGGCTCCGAGACCGCCATTACTACCGGCGTTCTTGGAAAGTGTAACGGAGGCGGTGGCCCTGTTTGGTTTCCGAGAATGCGAGAGCTTCTCCATGAAAACGGAGGTTTCTAGGGCTTTCTTTTCTCCTTCTCCCTCTCACACACTCTCTGTCTCTGCCTCTGTCTCTGGTGCAGAGAGCGCAGAAGTCATGAGTCGGACGACGAAAGAGAGAGACAGACAGGAAATGAAAATTGGAATAGGAAAAGTGTTTAAACGACGAAAAAGGGCTTGTTTTATGTATGAAATAAAGGTTTGGAAGATGCTTGCTGTCAGGCCTCTTCCAATTTTCAGTTTTAAATTAAAGTTTTCCTACTCATTATCATAATAAATCACACATTTATTTTTTTAATTTTTTTTTAAATTAATTAAATTCTTTTAATTATCATCCATACACCATATATTTAATAAACAATATTTTATAAAAAAAATAATTAAATTGGATGATTTTTTTTACTTTTTATTTTGAAAAATTAAGTTGAACAATATGAAAAAATAAAATAAAATAAATGATTACTTTTTTTATTAAATATCAGATAATTATATTTTCTCATAATATTAAAATTAAATTGGACAACACAATATTATATAACAAAAGAAAAAAAAAATGCATGTCAAAGAGTTGTGTGATTATATATTTTGTCCAACATATTTATATTTGTTTTAGAAAAATTGGCGCAAAGCGTCGAGAAATAGTAATTTTTTTTCTCTAAATTATTTCATTTTGTAGGTGTGGACCGTAATATTTAATAGTATTTATTTTTATATTTTAACAAGAATTAAATTATTAATGAAGTGTGTTATTAAATAAGTAATAACTAACTAGAGAATATAAATGATTATTGATGAAGAATGGTGACGTAAATTCTAATATATATATATATATTATTATTATTATAAAAAAGCCACCGAATGTGAGAAAAATGTTGCTGGATGGAGAGAGAGAGAGACAGAGACAGAAGAAGAACGGGTGTAGCCGGTGAACCGGTGACAACGCGGGAATGAGTAGACAGTGTAGACTACGGACGGGTGCTCATGGAATAGTTATGCTTGATAGTTGTGCAAGCTATACTTATTTGAAGGATAAAATTTATTATTAAAGAATTAATTTTTTAATATATATTTTATATTTTTTAAATTTTTTGAAATGTAATATTTATACAAATATCATGTTTTTTTATAGAATGAATAAACTGAATATAGTTAAGTGTACATTACATACTCTTTTTAAAAAAGAGTAATATTTATTATTAAAAAATTAATTTTTTATATAAATTATATATTTATCTATTTTTTTAAAAGTAGTGTGCGAGATTTATAACTTTTATTTTTACAATTCATCTCATATAATCATTATAACTCTTTCAAATTTTTACATAAAATAAAATAAATAATGTAATTTTTTTAAATTTTAAAATAAAAATAATGTTAAAAAATATATTTTAACAATATTTTATTTAACTTTTAACTTTAATTTTAATTCATTTTATCTATAAAAACAAATGAAATCTTACACATTCTAAAATTACAAATATAAATTCTATTGTGAAATTTCAGATCGGTTAGAAACTTTTTCAAAGTGTTGTTTTTATAATTTATTATTGTTTGAAGAATAATGATATTAAACGATATTATTTATATAAATTATTTTATAAAAATATTATTCATTTAATGGTTAAAAAAAAGTTGTAAAAAAAAAAAAAAAAACGACAGTTCGTACGTTTAAACAAAAACTGTCCTAAAATAGGTGTTAGCGTGAAGCTGTCCAAAAAGTGTATGTGGAGGATAAAGACTGAGATGTGGTACTACTGCATTAATTTAGAGTATAGCATTTGTTTGGAAGCTTTTGGGATCGAGACTTCAGAGAAAACAAAACGACAAGGACTGGCAAAAGTACGAACTATTGACGACGACGGTGCTTCCTTGCCTTAGGATTCCAATTTTTCTCTTTTTTATTTTCGTTTTTTATCATTTGAGCAGATATAAATACTGAGTTCCACACTATTTATGATTTTTTTAATATGATGAACGGTGTTAAAATAATATAGAGAATGATTTTTAAATGTAAAAAGAAGAATAATTTGATCACCATGGACCAATCCTATATATATATATTCTATTTGAATAATATATAAAGTAAAATGATTATATAATATAATTTGATTTGGAATATAAGTTTTAAAAGATAAATGATATTTTGCAGTCTTAACATTTGCAAGTATCGTATACTGTCTTTGAAAAAAATAGATTGATAAATTTGAGACCCACATTAAAAAGATTATATTTTATAATGATGGACCCATCTTTATCAAATGAAGTATGTGAAACTCGCATGTCTTCGAATTGTATATAGTATTACTCATTTTAAAACTTTATTCTAATGAATCAAATTTTACCATTTAAATAATATGAATTGCGTGTTCTATATACCGACTTAAAATTAATAGAATAATTCACACACATATATATAAATAATATTTACATTCTGAAATGTGTACTGATCATCTGTATACTCTATTTGAAAAAAATAGATACATCCGAAATTCACATGAAAAACTTTTTTTTTTATTAATATTGGCTACCACTTTTTTTAAAGAGAGTACGCGGACACTGCACATTCTATACCAAGACTGTATATAAAACTATCCATACTTTTATACATATACATACATACATACATATATATGTATGTATGTATGCGCGCGCGCGAGAAAATTTTAATAGATTATATTTTGGAAGAAAACTTTATCCTTTATATCCATGCATGCAGACTGGTTTCAAACCCCCAAGGACCACAGAAAATCAAGACTACTCCAACTTGCTGCTACCATTAAAAAAAATGGAAATAAAAAAGAAGAAGATGTGCAGGCATTAAAGAAGAACATGCGAGCTATAAAAAGTGGGTGATGGAGCAATTTATAACGTGGATATATGACATTCTGATTGCAGAGCAGTCATGCCGCCCATATGGAGGCTGATTCAAGTTCAGAAATCCATTGGACAAGTCTCTATCCTGAGAAACCCATGAGGCTGATAAGTTTGACTTCATATTAGACATGCATGGTTATACGTAGTAGACTACTAATCATAAGTTTAGTTTGGAACTTCGATCTATATTCATTTGTCCCAGCACCTGTTTCATTTTTTTTTCCCATCAAACCCCTACTCTTTCTCCCATATCAAGGTCGAGCTTTGAATATAAAGAAAAATAAATTTTCATATGTGTGTGAGAAACACTTAATTGTTAAAAAGAATTATTGAAAAACTATTTTACAAACTAAAGTGTCTTAATATAATACGTCAGATTATACTTTTTTATGAATAGATTTAACATACCACATCAAAAAGATAGTTTCTGTTTTTCTGAAACAGTTTTATGTAATTCTTGTTGTAGATTAATTTAGTGGGTTTCTATAAGTTATCCTGATCCAACCTTTATATTTTCATTTCTTTTTCCATATATGATCGCATCAAGATCTTATGCAAGTTACAAGTCTTATGTTTGGATGCTAAGGTAATTTCAGATGATATGAGTTGATATATGAATAGTAATATTTTGTGTACCCTATTAAGATGTGTTTGAATGCATTAAATAAGTTGAGATAAATTAAACTTTGAGAAGTTGAAAAAGTAGTGGATTCCATCAATAATAAAAAAGTAGTGGGTTTCATTGATAATTTGTTTGAGATAAATTAAACTCACTCCAATAACCAAACATATCTCAATGAGACCTACAAAATAGAGGTCTACGCATTGTCTGATTCTTACCATTCATAATTATTCCAAAAAATCATATTAGGAAGAAGTTATTAAGGTTTTGTTTGGATACAGAAATACTCTCAATATATCTCATCTCATCTCATCCTGACAACTTTTTCAAATTCTCATACAATATATAATAAAGAATTTAACTTTTTAAAATTTTAAAACAATAATAATATTAAAAAAATAATATTCTAATAATATTTTATTCAACTTATTTAAAAATATCTCATCTCATCTTATCTCATTATCCAAACGAATCCTAACAGTACTTATAAGCTTTGATTTGTAAACTTTGAGTAATCTTTTTGAAGTAAAAGCTTAGATTCCAATTATTATTTGATTAAGAACATTAACAAACCTGATTATGGAACACCCATCATGGATTGGAATGTTAGGACAAAATGTAAAAATGTATGATCTATGATATGCTGTTCAAGATTTGCTTAACCAGTTTTGATCTGTCTTCTCCTAAAAAGAGAGCCAGAAACATGAAGAGTCTGTCTCATTCAAAAAGTACAAAACAATGCAAAGAATAGAAACCAGATTCTTGGAATCCGAATGTAATTTAAGCTTTAAACAATGACAGTTTCTTCTTTTGCCAAGTGCCTAACCTCGGCTTTTGTCCCCTTCTAGCCTGCCATTAGCCTTGTTTAAGGTACGTACCCACTGTTTTTCTCTCTTTCCATACATGATATCATTTCTTTTTCTAGTTCAAAGATTCCACCAATTAAGTTTTTAATTTATCCCCCACTTTAAAGCTGGTACATACGTACGATTCAAATCCTACCATTTCTTTTCCCCAAATTTCATTCAATCCTAATTAAAGTATTGCTTATTCTCAATGTGCATCTCACACTTCAACTATCCCATTTTAACTGGCTTTTTATTACTATTTATTATTATTTTTTATTACTATATAAATCATCTGAAATCATCTCAGCATCTAAACGTAGCTAGTCATATTATTTTATATGTCTGAGAAATTATATTCTCTATTCCGAGTTTTGATATTTTCTGTCATACTAATTGATATGACATATTTTAAATAATTTTTTATTTAAATAATTGATCACTTAAAATTGTACCATATCAAGTTGTGTAATTAGAGCTAACTATTTCAGAAGGAATAATAACAATATTGTTATACATAGTTGCATAATATATATATATATATGTATGTATATGGGATGGGTGCATATATATGTAATTTAGCATGTAGGAAAGAAAAAGTAGGAACATATATATCTTATTGTAATCCCATGTAGGCCCGTCTACAAGCCTCGTACAATTTGTCAATAACACAAAAGTGGAGGCTCTTATGGGGGGCCCTTGTGTTGGCCACTCCATATCATCTCACACTATTCAAAATGTTGCAATTTCTTGGAAAATCCATTAATTATTCCTTCCTACGTATAATAATCTCTTTTTTAATTACGTAAACTTAATGATTGTATGCATGCATGCCATAGCGATGTCGAAGCACCACTACTGCAAGTGATGTGATGTCTCATATTGCAGCAGATGCCCACTAATGTGGATGGTCAACACCATCATGTATGGCATCATGACCCATTGCATGGGATTGACATGTAAATTATGGATCAAATTATTGAAATTCTTCGCTGGCATGCTTAGTGGATGGCACATATATATATATATAAATATATGTAGTTGAATATACCCCTAGATTAATTAATTAACAAATCCATGTTGTATATAATACTATATAATTATCTTTCTGCATGGTATATTAAAAGCTTAAAGAACTGCTCAATTAAAGGAGAAAATAAAACAAAATACTACAAATTCGACTCGGGAATCGTGTAAAACACGTGTCAAATCAACCTTATAATTGAAACTCTTTCAAATGAGTCCTTCTACAGCAACCGAATGAACGTCCCGAACATGTGTCTCGAAATTCGAACAGTGCATTTTATTTTATTTTATGTATTTTTTAATCATCCTAAATATTTAAAAATAAAAATAAAAAATCTCCAATATCATTAAAAAATATTTCTTTAATCACTATAAGTAAAAAAAAAAGTTTTGAGACACTTTAGAGACCCAACTTTCAGTGAGTTTAGCATTTTAATTTTCAAATTACTTGTAAAAATTATTTGATTATAAACTATTTACAAATTTATTTTATTAACTAACTCTCACTCGTGATGGAGGAAGACTTCTCGACTATATATAGACACCCTCAAAATCCGCCCACTAAATAATAAGAGATGCCAATCTTCGTGGCTACCATGATCATTCATCCACAAGTTCAAGAAACAAATTCATGAAAAATCTAGTAAGTACTAATTAAGTAGGGCCTATCGTCCACTCATTATTTTTTTATTAATTTTTTCTTCTGCATTTTTTTCTTCCTTTCAATTATGATGACAGTAATGAGAATAATTATGAGAATAATAACGATGACAACAACAATAATAATGGTATTAATAGCAAAAATAAAACTCATATAAAGTACCATAATTGGCATAATCTCCTTTTGCATTCTCTCTTAAACTTATTTGCATGTTAGGTAGGTTTAACGTAAATGGTATCGAGAATGTGTCATTATTGAGTATGATATGATGTTGGAATCATTCATAAGGTCAGGCTCGGTTGGGTTCTAGGAAAAACCAATGATGATAACACTCTGCCTAAACCAATTTCCTTTTCTCCCTATCCATTTTATCCCTAATCTGACCGCCCAAGGGAGACGACTCCTGCTAGAGATGAGTATAGGTAAAGTCTACCACTATAACTCTTTATCTTCTTTAAGGGCTATTGGTGGTGGTGATGCCATAATAACCAAGATACTAGCTGATGTTGATGGTCATGCCCCTTAAAGGCATAGCAATTAACATATACAACAGCAGACGGGTTAACTACTTTCGTGACCCTGCTGTCACATAATATGGACTATAGAGCCGGTTTGGATTGGAAACTCATTTCACTACTATTCACAAATTTCAACTTACAAATCTCACTACTATTCACAAGCTATCTCAACTAATCTCATCTTATCTCTAAATCCAAACGGGACAAGTTGAACAGGGGACATAAGTCCTTTTGGCTAGACGTGGGAATGTCCAGAGATCAGGTGTCGACGCTATTCTCGCAACTATCTGTGGATGAACCCGAGAGAGTCATGCATCGATCAACCAGCTAAAAAAATTTAGGTAACATTATAAGAGCTGTCGTGAAAACATAGGATACTTCACTATACCGGATTCAATTTTCTTTATTCGAAAATCCATGTCCAAAGCAATTTAACTCTACAAGTACAGACCTGTGAGGGCTTCGTGGATGACTTAAGCATCAAGATACATGTAACATAGTAGCATTTTTCACAGGCAATATAAAATGAAGATTCTGATCAGCCAGAGAGGCTGGAAGAGCCGTATGTCAGAAATGTAAACCATGACCTTACCTCGACACCCAGGCCCAGGTCCCAAAAAATTATTGGAAACGAAAGCAGCAGTCCTTCATAAATCCGCACATAACAAAATCCATCCACCAACAAAAAACCCCTTGTCAAGTTCACTTCCTCAGGATAATCGCACTTTTAAGTAGCCTTTTGTACTTTATCTGGCAGAATATTGTCGGGAAGGATAAGCTCTGGAGGAGTTTCACGAACAACACCCAGCATCGAGTCATACTCCTCATCACGGCGAGCAAACTTCTTGCGAAGTATCTTCTCAAATTCAATCTCATCAAAGCTCTTGGCATTTTCAGCTGCATGAACCTGTGCCAAATTGGAATAATTTATGGCTGACTGGGAAATGAAGGTCATCTCGTCTTCTGTCAGTTTCCTGAGGAACTTTGCTGGATTACCTCCCCACACCTGCAGTAACAATTTCAAAGCCTTTTAGGAATAAAACCACATTTTACAAAAGAATATGAAGCACAAACTCAGCAGATACATAAATGCTATGAACTCCTACAGACTAACAGCAGAATACGGAGCAGCCAGAGAGAACCAAGTGCAAGTCTGATAATATAAAAATCAATAGATTGCTCTGAGAAAGGGAGAGAGAGAGACCTCAAATATATGGAATGATGCCATTAATAAAAATGCTGTTTTAGGTATTTTTGCTTGTATACTTTCTGTGTACTTGGACTATGCCTATTTATTTGTTTCAATAAAACTTCTTATTACTTATAAAAAAAATAAAAAATAAAAAGGCTGACATATACCGTACTTCAACTTACAAGTGCATGACAAAATATTTCTTACTTCAGCACATGGTGTTATCAAATAAATAAAAATAAAAGTACATCCAATCCATCAAAACCACAATATCATAACTAGTATAAATGACAAGAAAATGGAGCTCATTAAAAAATTATAAAAAGAAAGAAACGGCATGGATAGAGTTTGTTACTGGGGCATCCTAGGATGCCAAATGTTGAGCCTCCCTGAGCTTTGGGCTTAAAATATCCATGGTCGCTCTTAGTTACATTGGGCTCAAACCTAATAGTGTTGTTCATGTGGCTAAACTTCATATTTAAACTTTAATATAAGATTTCAAGATCACTGAATGTTACTAGATACAAAAACTGTGGAAAGTTTCCAACATATGAAGGAAAAGTTGACAAACCTCTCCATATGGGATCCTTGTGTTCTGCCTGACAAGGGCTCCAGCAGCAACCATGGCATGTTTCTCAACATAAACCCCATCAAGTAGACTTGCACCCATACCTACAAATGCCTCATCCTCAACAGTACATCCTTGTAAGACAGCACTGTGACCTGCCAAGTTAATAATGGAAACCATAACGCAAAATCCATATGAAACCTACATCAGTATCTTGCAACTTCTTGACATCATTTGCAACATGATTCAGCATGTTACTCACCCACAGTAACATTGTCACCAATGATAGTTGGTAAAACCTTCCCACTCAAATTAGATTTTGCCACATGAACAAGAGAGTTGTCTTGGATATTGGATCCAGACCCGATGCTGATGCTGTTTACATCACCTTCAAACAATAAATCACAATAAGATGAGAATAAGGAACCTTTTTTTTTTTCGTTCTTTTTTTTTAATTTTTTATAACAGAAGAGAATAAGGAACTTATGTCATGAATAGAGAGAGAAGAAAATCAATGAACAAACCTAATACTCATGTATAGTTTCAAGAGAGTAACCTTAATCATTCAAAAAATGCCAAAGAAAAACTGAGAAGCTGCAAAGTTTTTTATTTGAGTTGTACAGCATATAGCAGCTTGCTGTCATTGAGAGATAGTGTGCTCTAATTTCCTCAGCTTCATTTCAAATTTATGCTGCTAATGCATCATGGGTTCAGTATTTAAGTTTTGTGCATTGCATGTAGCAAGAAGAGTGTAGTGCAATCTGTGTAAGACGTGCTTGTGTCTAGTAAATTTTTTTTATAAGTAAGAAGAACTTATTGATCCACATAATTAGGCCTTGCCCAGGTACAGAGGAAGTATACAAGAGATGAACCTAATTACAAGCTAATCGCTGTAGAAAACAACATAAAAGTCATTAAAACTAATCCCGTTAAATACAATAGCCAAAGTCCAAAGTAACAATGTATGAAAGAAAAAGTCCCCGAACCCTCCCATCAAACATTCCCTGTTATCAAAACAACCATTCCTTTCGTTCCAAGTGCACCACATTAGACATAGAGGCACCATCTTCCAAACAGCCGCTATTTGGCGATTGCCCTGAATACTCCAACATGATAGTAAATCTAACACCCTCCTAGGACCCAAGCAACACCAAGCCTAGTAAAGATTTCATCCATAAAGCTTTAACCACATCGCAGTGAAAGAAGAAGATGATCCACCTATTCATCATTTATTTTGCACATAAAGCACCAATCTTTTAAAACAATACCATGCTTTCTTAGCTTATCAGTAGTCAATATTTTCTCTTGGGAGGCCACAACCAACCAAAGAAAGCAACCTTGAGGGGAACATTACTCCTCCAAATGCTCTTCCAAGGGAAGACAATGGTAGAATGGATCAACATAACCTTATAAAAGGATTTTATTGAGAAGTTCGTGTTCCCTAAATGAATCCAAAGCAACTTGTCCTCCCCTCCAACTTTTAAATTCAGCGCATATAAAGCACTATAAAATTCTGTAATATCTCCCACCTCCCAATCCTGGGCAGCTCTAATGAACCTCACAAACAACTGATGAGAACCAGAAGAAATGTCCATGTTATCGGCCACTAAAGCATCCTTGTTCATTGCAATCTTGTAAAGAGAAGGGAAGGCATTCATCAAGGCAACTTCACCACACCAAGTGTCGTACCAGAATTTGATTCGCGTTCCCCTTCCACCTCAAATCTCAAATTGTTGAAGAAATCTTCCCATCCATTGTGGATAAATTTCCAAACTCCCACACCATATGTCCCTCTTACTTCATTTGAGCACCAACCTCCCCAAATACTCCTATATTTGACATCAATAACATTCCTCCAAAGAGCATCCCTTCCCGATGGTACCACCATAACCACTTCCCTAGTAGTGCAATACTGAAGGTTCTCAACTTTCTAACCTCAAACCACCACAAGATAAAAGGGTGCAGATCTTATGCCACTTGATCAAGTGGAATTTTTTCTCATCCTCTAAGCCTCCCCACAAGAAATCACGAAAAAGCGTCTGCAGTCTATTCGCCACCCCTGTAGGCAAGAGAAATAAAGATAAAAGGTATGCTGGGAGGTTAGATAGTGTGCTATTAATTTTTTTATTTTTTTGATAGGTAATCAAAGATATTGTATTCATAGAAATAGGCAAAGCCTAGGTACACAGGAAATATACATGAAAAAAGGCCTAGCTAGAGGTTACAATAAAAAGAAGAAGATCATGGACACTAAGTCCATTACAAACTATAGCCCCCACCCATAAGAACAATGACTTGAAAAAGAAAACTTTAAGCTCATCCATTGTTCTCTCTTGATCATCGAAACATCTAGCATTTCTCTCCCTCCAAATACACCAACACATGCATATTGGTACCAATCTCCAAATTGCCACTACATGAGAATCGCCGTGTAGTCCTCTCCAGCTTGCAAGGAAATCCACCAATCTACAAGGCATAACCCAAGACAATCCGACTCTTGAGAAAAAATCATCCCATATAACTGTAAAAGTAGATGATCAACTGACTCCCCATGCTTCTTACACATACAACACCAATCTAGGACAATAACCCGTCGTTTCCTCAAATTATCTGCAGTGAGAATATTGTCCAAAGATGTTTTCCAGACAAAGAAAGCTGCTTTTGAAGGAGCTTTCGTCTTCCATATGCTATTCCACGGAAACATAGACATTACGGAGTTTGTGAGCTTTTGATAAAAAGAACTGATAGAGAAAATACCTTTCTTAGAATGATTCCAATGCATCTCATCTCCAATGTCCCATTGAATACTTGTGGAATATAATGCCGCAAAGAACTCCATATAGACTCCAACTCCCAATCATGGGCTACCCTAATGGTCAATATTCCATTGAGGGGTGCCATTCGAAAAGACCAGAAGGTCGACAATCGATGCCTCCTTTACTCTAGCAAGCGCAAAGATGGCAGGGAAGGTATCTCGTAGACAATGGTTACCACACCATATATCAAACGGAAAACGAAAACACAAACCATCGCCTACAACAAATTGTTCATGTCCTTAGAAGGTCCCCCAAAGGCTTTTTATGTTTTTCCAAAAACCCAATCCATGAGTGCCTTGTACATCATTCGAGCACCATCATACCCAAGTTTCCCCAAACTGTGAATCTATAACAGACTTCCATAAGGCCTCCCTTTCATTTTAGTACCTCCACAACCACTTACCCAAAAGAGCTTGATTGAATTTCATCAAGTGGCGAATCCCCAACCCTCTCCCAGAAATTAGGGTACAAACTGTTGACCAATTAACCAGGTGGAATTTGAACTCTTCCCCCATTACACTCCATAAGAAATCCCTTTGTAGCTTCTCGATGCGGTTAGCCACCTTTGTGGGAAGCGGGAACAAAGACCAAAAATAGGTGGGTAAGTTTGAAAGTGCTTTTAGGCCTTGTTTGCTTTCAAGATCAAAATCCAAAACTTTGAAACCCTCCCATCCCATCATTACAACTTTATCAAATCTCCATACAAAATAAAATAAAAAATTCAACTTTTTCAAATCCCAAAACAAATATAATATTAAAAAATATATTCTAACAATATTTTATTCAACTTTTCAACTTTAATCTCATCTCATCTCATCTCATCTCTGAAAACAAACGAGGCCTATCAAATTCAACCTACCAACTTTCGACAAGTATAACCTCTTCCAAGCAGCCAATCTGCGCTCTACCCTTTCGACTACATCATTCCAAATCCTTTCAAATTTAAAAGAGGCATCCAACGGTAAGCCAAGATACTTTATAGGAAGTGAAGATATCTCGCATCCCAATGTAGTAGCTAAAATCTCCACATCGGGGATAGCCCCCACTGGCACTATTTCTGACTTTGCAAAGTTAATACTCAAACCTGACACAACAACAAAACAAATGAGTAGCACCCTCAAGGCTTGGACTGGTCCAAGGTGTGCACCACAAAAGATAAGTGAGTCATCATCAAATAACAAGTGAGAAATGTTGAGATCGCCATTCCCCACCGAAAAACTATGGAGTAACCCACTGTCCACCAGGCCCTCAATCATCTTGCTAAGAGCTTCCATGACAAATAAGAAAAGTATAGGAGAAAGCGGATCTCTCTGTCTCAGGCCACGAGAGGAGTTGAAGAAACCCACCGGTGAGCCATTTACCAAGATAGAAAAACAAGCTGAAAAGATACAAAATTCTACCCATTTCTGCCATTTTCCCCCAAAACCACATCTTCCAAGTAAGTAAAGAAGGAACTTCCAGTTGACATGATCATATGCTTTCTCCATGTCTAACTTGCAAAGTAGCTCGGGTTCTCTAGACTTCAATCGACCATCCAAGACTTCATTTGCGATAAGTACCGAGTCAAGGATTTGTCTACCTTTGACAAACGCATTTTGCGGCTTCGAGATTAGTTTTTCCACCACCGAGCTTAATCTATTTGCTAACACTTTGGATAGAATCTTGTACATCCCATTCACAAGACTAATGGGGCGATAGTCTCTCACATCCCTAGACCCCACCTTTTTAGGAATGAGGGCTAAAAAGGCGACATTGAGACTATTTTCAAATCTAGTATTAGAATAAAATTCATGAAAGACTTGCATAATATCTTCCTTGACCACCTCCCAACAAACTTGAAAGAAACTCAAAGTAAACCCATCCGGACCAGGAGCCTTATCACTTGCCATACCTCTGATAACATTGCCCACTTCCTCTTTTGTAAATGGCCTCTCTAACCACCATGCACTCTACTGGTCTAATGTGAAAAAGACAAACCATCCACTCTTGGTCTCCAATTGATCTCTTCAGATAAGAGTTGTTGATACTATTGTTCAATGTGGTTTTTGATTACCATATGATCCGAAGAAGCTGCCCCATCTACCATCAATGTATCAATAGCATTGTTCCTCCTATGAGAGTTAGTCATCCTATGAAAGAATTTCGTGCATTTGTCCCCCTCCTTAAGCCAGAATACCCTTGATTTCTATCTCCATAAAATCTCCTCCATCAAAGTAACCCTTTCAAGATCAGCAACTACCTGGCTCTTGCAAATTTTATCAGGTTCAAAAAGGGTTCTGGCCTCCTCCTAGCCTTCCAAACCCTGTAGTTCCTCCATAAGAGAGCGATTTTGTTGAAACACATTGTCAAAAACTTGTTCATTCCACTGCTTCAGGTGGTTTTACCATCTTTGGACAAATATTAATTAAGGTAGCATGCTATTAATAAAGATAGCACTGTGAGAGTTAGCGTGCTATTAATTAAGATAACATTGCCAAAAACTTGTTCATTCCCTTTCAAGATAGCGTGCTATTAATTAAGGTGGTTCTACCATCTTTGGACAAATAAATCCTCTTCCAGTCAGCCAAAAACTTGTTCATTCCCTTTCAAGATAATGTGCTATTAATTTTTTTTTGATCGGTAAGATAACGTGCTATTAATTAAGGTGGTTCTACCATCTTTGGACAAATAAATCCTCTTCCAGTCAGCCAATCTACATTCAATCTTTCAACAATCACATCCCACATTGCCTTGGATTTATGAGGAGCCCCTAAGGGAAGGCCAAGATACTTCATAGGCAAGGATGACACCTTGCAGCCCAAGATAGCAGCCAATTCACCTACTTTATGAACCAAGCCATCATGAACCATTTCAGATTTCGATAGATTCACCTTAAGTCTGAAGAAAGCTACAAAACAAAGCAAAAGAGCCCTCAAAAAGAGCGAATCTGATTGGGGTCCAGCTCACAAAGGATCAACGTGTCATTAGCGAAGAGAAGATGAGATACATTTAAGCAACCGTTTGAAGAGCCACCCACCTTGAAACCTGAGATAATGCCCCTATCCGCTGCCGCCTTCAACATTCTACTCAACACATCCATTACCAAAACAAACAAAAAAGGAGATAGAGGGTCCCCTTGTCTCAAGCCCCAAGAGCTATTAAAAGAAACCTTCAGGAGTGCCATTTACAAAAACCGAGAATTTGACGGTTGTGATGCAATGTTTTATCCACTGATACCGTCTTTTAAGCTTGGTGATCAAGAATGTTATGAACATCCAGTAAAAAAATGTGTTTGGAATAAGTAGATATCTTTTTTTTCTGTTATATCTTTCCTTCAAATGCTCTTTCCTTTCCTTCAAATACTCTTTCCTTTTATTGACAGGTAAATGGTGATAGCAACCCTTCACTTCTATATTTAATATCGGCCATGCTAAAATAAGATAAATCGAGAATTTCTACTGAAATAACTTGGCCTAATATCTTTCCCTCTTTGCCACAACAAAAGAATATACTACAGTATCCACCATGGCATATATAGTCCTTTGAACACAACTACAACAGTAACTCTTAACATTAACAAGCACTATTGTAGAGCACTAGAAATTATAATAAGAAAATTATGCCACAAAAAATATGAATTTAGAAATGTACATTGACTCTGCAATAGGAAAGCACTTTGGTTTATGGATTTATCAGCCAAAACATACTCAAGCTTCATTGGTGCAGCATGCATACCTCTCAAAACGCATCCATACCAGATTGAAGAACCTTGTCCCACCTGAACATCGCCAATAATAGATGCACTGGGGGCCACAAATGCATCCTTATCAACCACGGGAGCCTTGTCAAATATGTTCATGAGTGTCCTATGTCTAGACACTACATAAAGAGAAATATAAACATGATCATTAAAATCCAAGTTAATAATTTTAGGAGGGCATGAATTTTTATAAAGACCTTTGTGCATGGACATTCAGATGCTGAGTTTTGACCAACATAATTGCAGGAAAGCATTTGACTACATGGCTATATCCTAGAATTCTAAAACCCATAATGAAAAAAGAAGCAATCTATTTCGTTGGGAAAAATAATAACTCCAAGGATTTAGTTCACATAGAACACGGTTTTAAGGAAAAAGGAAAAAAGAAAGATCCCTTAATGGCCTGGTTTTCCAACATAAATCAATATCAGCTCAGGCTTTCCTTTTGAAGAAAGTGAAGTCACAAACAACCTGGTACCAACGGAATTAACACAAGACAAATCAAGCTCCAAAGAAGAAGCAAGCAAAACTATTAACGATTAAAGCAACATCTAACAGCTTTAGGGATATCGATTGGCATTGAAATCCATACAAGGATTTTAACAAGTTTTCCAATCTAACAATGACTTGGAAAAACTCCTACATTGAACTAGATCCACATAACTCCTTATTTATGCAGACATACATGGGCGGTTGTACAAAAAAGACTCAAATTATCATATTGCTTAATAACTTATCTTTTCTAATTGTTATTCCAAGCCATGATCATGTTCCAATTATTTCTAAAAATAATGCAACATTATATAGCCCTTTCAACCATATATGAGAGTAATATCCTAAACATATATTTCCCCATTTTACTTTTGAAAATGAATATCCCGAATACATTTTCCTGTCTTCTCAGCAGCCCTTTTTTTTTTTTTTTTTTTTATAAAAAGAATCTTTATTGAATAGAATGAAACTAGGCAATGTCCAAGTACACAAAAAGTATACAAAGTGAGATACTAATTACATTCTAGTGATCTGAAAAGAAGATAGAAACTCATGGATATTCCCACCCTAAGAAAACCACTGTAAAAGAGAATACAAATAAATTTCAGATTTTTCCACTGCACGCTCCTGGTTGTTAAAACACCTATTATACCTTTCCGACAATAAACACCACATTAAGCACGAAGGTCAGTCTTTTATAGCACGTTTAGCTAAAAAATGTAGTTTGTAAGGTCAATGCAAAACACAACCACCCCCCCCCCCCCCCCCCC
>QEOT01007997.1:23915-38076 GCA_003123785.1 Pterocarya stenoptera
TGAGTTGAGTTGAGATGATAAAATATTGTTAGAATATTATTTTTTAATATTAAAGTTGTTTTGTGATTTGAAAAAATTGAATTATTTATTATATTTTGTATTGAGATTTGAAAAAGGTGTAATGATGAGTTGAGATGAGTTGGGATGAGTTGTGGTTCCAAACGTAGCCTTAATGTCAAGCCTGATATATATATTATATTAATTTAAAGATTTAGGATATATTTGAGTAATGAGATAAAATGAGAATTTTGTGAATAATAATAAAATGGTTTAAGTTAAGATATTTAATTAAGTTTTGAAAAATTAGAAAGAAAAAATTGAAAAAAAAAATATTATAAAATTAAAAAATTATTTGAATATTTTTGTTTTAAAATTTGAAAAAGTTAAATTATTTTTTGTGATTTGTTTAGAATTTTGAAAAAAAGAATATAATGATTAGATAAAAAAAAATTAAAAGATTAAATTTAAAAAGTATTTTATACTCTAATAATGTTTGTAAATAAAATTATAAAAAAAAAATAGATGAGATGAGATATCGATATGGCTTCCCAAATATAATCTTAATGATGGGAATAGGCATTATATATATTTTTTAAATAGATAATATCCATTTCAAAAAACTTTTTAAAAATACAATAACCAAAATACGGCATGTTCTATGGATCTCTTGAGCAAATTTGATATTCTTCTTTTATTTTTATTTTTAAGCGATATTCTTCATTTCACTTATAAAACATGAAATACTTTAGTCATTATGTTTTCAAAAAGTATTATTTGGACAAATAAAATATACAAGAATTATTCTATTATCAATCTGGTGGGTAGAATATATCATCCACATTACTGAAATGGTAATATTAGATTTGTAAGATTAAAATTTTAAAATTTATCTTTCAAATTAAATTATGTCATCTAATCATTTTACAAAATATGCTCTACACGCTAGCTTGATAATAGAATTTTTCAATGGACAAACATTCTATATTTTGTGCTAAATAGACATTATCAATTGGAAAATGCTAGTTGTCCCACTCTTAAGTCCCTTTTTGTATCCCGCTCGACGTGGCCAACACATTTGCTTTCCCTTGCAACAATTATTAATTTTCAAACATAAGGGAAAGGCAACGGCACTCCCGCTCACCCATCGACCCACGCCGTTCGGCCTCTTCATCTCGCCCATCGATCCCGTTCGGCCTCTTCATCAACCAAGCTCCTCTCCGACCTCTTCTGCGTTCTCTTTCTTCTTCGGGTTCGGTTTCAGAAGCCCTTTCTTCACGAATTGCTTGCGCTGCTTGGCAATGGCCTTATCGATGTCGTCGAATAAATCATCCCTGATGTCGTCCTCTGCGTTGGGATTCTCGGAAGGGTCTTCCACGTCAGCAATGGCGGAAAGGTATATGGACTGGTGCTTCTGAAAGTCATCCTCTGTGAGCTTCCGGGCATGGTCAGCCGGGCGGTAAATTTGTTGGAACTTGGATACTCCATGGCCGGAATCTTCTGTAGATTTGAGTGGGTCGTCGTCTGACGGTTCCGGGTAGAAGATGACATCGGGTTCGATAGCGGTGCCATGGATTACGGTTGGGTCCATTTGTGGTTTGCAGTGAGGAAAGGGCTGCGACGTTGCTCTGTTTTGTGGTGTGAAAACAGAGTGTGAGTTTGAGTATAGCTTGCGGCGTTGTCATGGAAAGCTACAGTGGTGTAGGCGACAGTTGGCAACATTTCGGTATAAATATCAAGCCCTAACTTGTCGTGCCTCCACAAACCGCCAAGCCCATGTTTCCGTCGATCCATACTCCTCCACTGGTCAAGCTCTCTCTCTCACAATCTCTCTCTCATGCCTTACAAGTATATTACTAGTGAGGGCAGATTACTTGAGTTGAGAGTTGTACTCACATGTCTTAAAGTTGGTCTTGAATTTATGTTTAGAGTGGACTTTAATATGTCTATTTTTTGGGTAAAGACCATATATTTGCATGGATGATACGACCTTGCATAGGCAATAACATAAGACCAATTTATGAAGCAAATATGAATTTTATTTTTTATGAGAATAAAGGACTTCATATATTAATGATGAGCTAACTTAGTCGATACAACAGAATGAACACATCTAGGAACATAATGAGCTAACTTCATATATTTTGTGTGTGAGAATTTGCAGGTATGGGAATCCTACAAGGCTAAAGAGCTTGTAAACATGGTGGATCTGACCCTTAAGATGAATTTCCTGGAGGAAGAAGCTGTCCGATTCTTTAAGGTTGACCTACATTGTGCTCAGGAAACTCTAAAGCACCAGCCCCGAATGTCAATAACAAATGGAGACCTGGGCAATAAGAACTGGAGGGATTCTTTTGCCTGCGAAGTCGAGGAGGGAACGAGTAAAACAGTAAAATAGGGCTGGCTTTTTTTGAACTTTCAAAAAGTAAGAAAAACAAAAGAGGTTAGTGTGCCAAGTGGGGTATCCATGTCAAGCAGGAAAGTAAAGCATGACGTGTAGCATTGTCCTTATCAATTTGCCTTATCTTGAACCACAATTGATATGGATAATAATAATATATTGTAGGATTCCTTTAATAAATCTATTTTTTTCTTATTTTATACCTTCAAATTTTGATGAATAAATTAGTAGATTTGACACAGAGCTTGAGGAACTGATCACGTGATATCGTCCTTTAGATCGATTCGAGCAAGAAAACCATGTCTGATTGGGCACATTTAATACTAGATGGAGTAATGCTATTTATCGTCGTGTTTGTTATTTTTTAGTTGGGAAATCTTAAGTATCTCAGATCATTGATAGTAGTAAAATAGTTTGTAAATAGAAATTTACTATTTATAAATACAATTCCTCTTTGGAATAGACCGTTAGTTAAGGGTGCAAAATTTAACCAAAAAATCGAAAAACCAGATTGGATCGGCCCGAACCGGTTCCCTTAGTTCCAAAACCGGTTGGTATCGGTCTAGTTCCGTTTCTATGCTTTTTAGGACCGGACTGGACCAGTTTGCTATTTTATATATTTTAAATTAATTTTTTTAATATTATACATAATATTTTTATATTATATATAATATTTTTATATAATATATATAATAATTATATATAAGATAATATATAATTATTATATATATAAGGTGTGTAATCTGTTTTCGAAAATGTAAAACCAGTGCTTACCAATTTTGTCCAAAATCAAACCGGACGGTACTGATTATACCCTTACCGTCAATTGATAAGCTATCAACAACATCTAACAGAAGTCCTCCACGTAAGCAAGTCCACACAAAGACCATAAGGATCAATACATTAAATGAAATCTTTATTTATGTAGAAAACACAAAACCACAACCTCTTCCGAGCCCCTCACAGGCTTCAAACTGCAGCTGGCTACAACGTTCGTTGCCCATTGCTATGTTTTGCATCACCCACCAGTTCCATCGTCACCAGCTCAGTAGGCACCTATTTCGTCGCCTCCTGTTCCGTTGGCCACCAAATTGTAGCGGCAATTCCCACACTGAGAAAGAGAGATTTTCGTCGAGGGTAGGGAGAGACAAACGCGCCTCAGCACCATAAATTTTTATGCAATATCAATATTTTTTCTGCTTTCTTTCCTTTTTCCTTATTTTACACGTGTATTAAGGCTTGAATTTTTCAAATGGAGAAGCTATGATTTCGATCAGGAATTCTTATTCTGCGATTGGATGTTGAGTTGAGTTGAGTTGACTTTTTTTATCAATAGTAGTAAGTTGAGATGATAAAGTGAGTTTTGTGGGGTCCATCTAAGATGAGTTTAAATGTGTTTAGATGTTAGGATGAATATAGATGTATTTATGAAAAATTGAAAAATGTTATAGGTCTCGCGTATAAATAAGTATTGAATTGAAAAAGATTGTGGGTCCCATATGTAAAGAGATTTTTAGTTAAAATGAGTTTAGTAATTGAGAGTTGAGTGGTGGGATGTTAGACTCAACTTAAAATTAGACTGAACTGAGTTGATCTCAATTAAGTCTAACAACCAAAAGGGGCTAGATTTGGAGAATTCTTCTTCATTGGAGAGTTTTGTTCCCACCTACCTCCGCCCGGTAATTGATGTTAAGTTCAATGGACTCGTAAAATGTTGAGGTAATTTGCATTCAAATCCAATGGAGACTTACCTAATACGTTCGAATTGTCAAGATTTGGAAATTTGATTTTTTTTCCCCTTAATTTAGAGGGTTTTTTTTTTCAGTCTGATTCTTTTTTTTGAATTTTCGAGAAAAAATATATTGTTGTCGAAAGTTGAAGCTGGGAAGAATGTTGGTGATGATTCAGGTAATCGAAAGCTGCTAAATGAGATTGAAACTATAAGCTAAGCCTTATCCCTAGAAAAAAACCCATCTAGGAGTTCGATTTATAGAGCCAACACTCGGTCCAAGTCTTCTAGAAAAATCCACTTACCAGATCCCCAGTCGAAGCTTAAACCTAATGAGTAGGACCCTTCACCAAAAGAAAATAAGTCCATTTGGAACTGGAGGCCATTGAAGGCCCTGTCCCATATCCGAAACTAGAGTGTTACATCGACGCCATCCCGTCCTCTGAGTGTCACTACTTAAACAAATACACGGCAGCGGCTTCATCTAGTCTAGTCTAGGAGATGGGTGGGTGGAGAGGGGGGTGGGTTTCATGCGAGAGGATGGGAGACGGGGGAGAGAGGTGGATTTCGTGGGGTTTCTTCTAGTCTGTATGCACATGAGAACTAAAATGAGAAGTCTATTTGTCATTCACCCATTGGAGGGTTGTTGTTTGGAGCTTATTAGACGGGTTGGTCTGAAGAATTCTTTTATAAATAATAAAAAAGAAAAATGCTACTTGCAAGTGCCTGCCTCAAGCGCCGTGTAAACGGCTGCTGAGTTGGCAAAAAAAAAATGCTGCATTTTTTTTAAAAGTTTTTGTTTGTCCTGCTGCCCTTACCTCTCCTCCATCCCAAATCGCAGACTCTTCCCTCTCATCTCCATCCCAAATCGCTGCAACCTTTCCTCTCTTTCCTCAGACCCACGCTCAAGGCGACGAGACCATCCCTCTCTTGTAATATCGTTTCGACGAGACCCTCCCTCTCTGGTAAGACCTTCCCTCTCCTCCATCCTAAATCAAGCAGACTCTGCCCTCTCCTCCATCCCAATTCACGCTACAACCTTTCCTCGCTCTCCTCAGACCCACACTGCAAGACGACGAAACCCTCTCTCTCTAGTAATACCGTTTCGACGAGACCCTCCCTCTCTGGTAAGACCTTCCCTCTCTCTCTGCAAAAAGGGTCTGGCCGTTTGGATGAGAGAGTGAGCGGATGAACCATGGTGCGGGCAAGTCGTGGACGGGGCTGGGCTGGATGAACCATGGTGGCACGGCTGAAGTTGGCTGAGGGCATGCGGCTGGATACTGGTTGAGAGAGAAAGTGAGGGTGATGAGCGAGAGAGTGAGCGGAGAAATGAAGTAAGCTGAGAGAGGGAGGGAGTAACTGTGAAAGGGACTCATCGAGAGGAGTAGCAATGGGTTGGGGTGTTCGGAGATGATCTCTATGCAGGTGGCAGTGGCATGGAGGAGTTCGCTGTTTGCGGAGGAGCCGTGCCAAACGAAAGAGCTGGGCTCTGCTTTCGGGGGTCAAAACAGAGATGTTTCGGTGATGTGGTTCTTTGTAGGGTGGGGTGGAGGTGCAGTAGCGCTGGTCATGCACAATGGTGGTTGGCTACCGGTGCTATGGGGGTGGCAGTGGTTGGCTACGGGTGCTATGGGGTGGCGATGCCATGGAGAAAGTAGTTAAGGTTCGAACTCTTATGGTATTCAACGGAAGCTGGTAGCAAATTGCTATTGTGCATCTATGAGAGCAGAGCAGGGGAGAGAACTCAAAGAAGACAAGCATGGCAGAGTCAAATGCCAGTAATTGTCTTCTTCTTTTTTATTTTATTTTATTTGACGTGGACATGACGACTCCACACCGTTTGCACGAACCGACTATATGTAGCAACGCTGGAATAGGAAAATAGTCTGAAATTATCTCAAAAGCCAAACGCAGCCATGTCATGTGTGATTACAACACTGCCACTTCCAAGGCTCGAGGCATCAAGGCCAAGAGGCCCAAGACTGACTTCCCCATTTCCTCCTTCGAACTCTTATCCATTAACAACACCATGTATAGCACTAGCTAGAGCAACAAGTGCCGTTTGGATAGTATGATAAGATGAGATAGTTTTAAATGAAAGTTGAATAAAATACTATTAGAATATTATTTTTTAATATTATTATTATTTTGAAATTTGAAAAAGTTGAATTTTTTATTATATTTTGTATGAAAATTTGAAAAATTTGTAATGATGAAATGAGATGAACCACTTCCACTATCTAATCAGGCTCAAGCCGTGACCCTTTGATTTTTTTCATAAAATTATTCATATATATAAATTAGATGTATATATAATTTAAAAAAAGAGAAGTCTGGCCCCATCAAAATTACAATTTATCTTCAAAAGTTTAAGATACAATCTATTTATTTTTTAAGTGATGCAAAAAAGAAAAGAAAAGAAAAAATAATTGGTCTATTTGTATATGAAAATTTTTCCTTTTGTTTCTTATAATTCTCAAACGAACTTTCATCCCATTCAAATTATTTTGCTTTGATCATTGTTTAATACAAAATGGATTTAAACACTTTAGATGGGATTTATTTCGTATGTGTTTCTCAGAGTTTCGGATTTGATTGGACATAGTACATATATCCACATATTATTATGTTCTCTTGAATGAAATGAAGATTTTGTTTAAGTTATGCAAAGCTGCGAAGATAAATTAGATTATAGGAAAATTTGGTCATCTTGAAAAGTGATAACCTTATTTTGTTCACAACACCTTTGATACCAAGATTACTGTACTTAAAGTGACTAACAAAGATTACAGTACCCCTATTACTGTACCAAGATTACTGTCCCATTCCCTTGGAATAGTATTTGGAAGACAAAGGCACCTCTAAAGGCTGCTTTTTTTGTATGGACAACTTCTTTGGAGAAGATTCTTACAATAGATAACCTCAAGAAACATGGCATTATAGCTATGAATTGGTGTTACATGTGCAAGAAGAGTGGTGAGTCTGCTAACCATCTATTACTACATTGTGAGGTTGCCAGAACCTTGTGGACTAAAGTCTTAGCACGGGTGGGTTAGCGTGGGTGATGCCGGAAAGTGTAAGTGATTTTTTAGCCTCTTGGAGAGGTATTAGGGGTAACCCTCAAATAGCAGCCATATGGAAGATGTTGCCTATCTGTCTTTGGTGGTGCATTTGGAGGGAGCGGAACGCAAGATGTTTTGAAGATCAAGAGAGATCAATAGAAGAACTTAGATTTTTATTTTTCAATACTCTACTCCATTGGTCGATTGTAATTGATTTTCATGGCATGACTTTTCATGATTTCCTTGTATCTCTAAACTAGACATGCTCATGTATATGTCCTATATACCTGGGCCCTCTTGTATCTCTTTTGATCTATAAAAATTTGTTTACCGATAAAAAAAAAAAAGTGACTGACAACACAAACTTTATTTGATATGGATAATAGATAATATATATGGAGAAATTTATAATGATAAAAGTATAGCATAAGTTATTGCATCAGTACCATTGATACCAAGATCACTGTACTTAAAGTGATAAAATAACATTTGCAAACAGGCAGGCAGCAAGAAGTCTTTCAGCCAAACAATTTAGGGGTACAGCCCATTGGACAAAGTTCCCAGATTAGTTACTGCCTCAAGCTTTCAACTATGTAAGATGCATACAGGTCCCTGCAACAGAAAACATTCATGTGAGAGGAAACAATGATGGATCAAAATACACAGGAATTACATTTTTGTAAAAATATGGAGAACAAAGAAGAACGAAAATCGAATAAATCTTCGAGTGACACTCCCATGAAGATATTTGTCCCACAAGTTGGCGATGGACAAAAGGGATTCAAGTGTCTTCATTGTGCACAAATGATCCCTATTCTAGACCATGGGGCACTGGTTAGGGTGCGATTGGTTGGCTACACTTTGATTTGTGCTAAAAATCTTAGATTAGTTAGTGGGTTGGGTTTGGATCTGCTTGGATCTTTGTTTTCTCTGTGTTTCTTCTTCCTTTCCAAAACCATATAGAGATTTCATGGGTTTTTTGTTAAGAATCCCTTCTGTCGAAGTCATGAAATGGAAAACCTAAACATGAGAGCCGAGCCCTTCTCCTTTCACAAAACATATATTTCATTTTCGTAAAAACCCTCATGTCAAAGTCATGAAAGAACCTAAATATAATCATAGATTTCATTTTTTTGTAAGAAACCCTCCTATCATAGATTTCACAAAGTTACTCGGTACATATATTTTGATAGGTACTCTGTACATATATAAAACTCCATCTCATGAAGAACATTCTTGAACCTTCTAAGCAGGAATCATGTTAAATACTGTGTCTTTCTTTTCCAATCGTTTAAGCTCAGACTCACTTTGTTTTATTTTATTTTGATTGAAAACGTTTTCCTTTAAGTACAACCGAAGAAGATCATTTAGATGCTAAGCATATGTTTCCTGGAGAACTCTGCTCATAGAAAACACAAGTAACAATAGCTTGTTTTTTGTGTTTACTAGCAGCAGAGTACAAAAAAATTTACAACCTGTTTGTTGAAACTGCTTGTGTTTGTTTTATTATTATTATGAGCTGAAACGGATGCTTGTTGAAAGTATTTGTTTAATTTTGCTGAGATTGAAGCTGTTGGTTGTACTGCTATAGCCTATAATATAGTTGGGTTGTTAATTGTATATACAGAAGTATGACTGGCTGATTTTGCTTTTCAATCTCACTATATTTGTTGGAGAGATTAGGTAGATGTAATATAAAATGCAGGTGCCTAGGTGCTGCCCAGCCGAGGTGTTGTATTTGATTTCAATCCCAATACATTGATGAACATTTATTCTGTTGTGGCGTGACACATACATAGCACTTCTTTACCATAGTACACTAGAGAACATTTAGAACAAATCAGGTTTTATTTTAGGCAAACAACGCATAATAAAGGCAGTTGGCTAAAATTATTAATATTTTATTATTATATAGTATTTGGATAATTCAATGTGGGAACTGGTTTTGAATGGAATAAGCCAAATTCAAGTGGGTATAAAGTTCTTGGGTCTTCGGATTTTCTTGATTATGAAATGATGAACTTGTTACAAACTTACAATTAAGGAAATGATAATCTTCTTTGTCTCTATTCTTTTATTTGTGGCAGGAAGTGTACCGCAGAGATTGGAGGAGAAGCTGACTCTGGATTCAGAGGGGAGACCATTCACTTCCTCCAAGTTCTAAAATTGTTTAGATTTGTATTTATCATTATTGGGATTGTAACATTAATATTATTACACTATGTTTATATATTTATTGTTTGTATTGTAATTTTGGACTTGTGAAGTTATACTCTCATCTTTGGTATTGCTGAAATTTTAATTTTGGTGTTTTTATTATTTGGAATCTTGATTATAATTTTGGACTAAGTTTTATAATTTTGAAAGATATTGTGATTTTAATAAATTAATGTGAAACAAGTTGAAATGGGTTGTGTCGACCCATTTTTTTATTAATTAATAATGGGTCATATTGTGTCGTCTGTTATTTTAATGGGTTGTGTTAGGGTTTGAAATTTTGACACGTTAAGCTTAACGGGTCATGTTCATGTTGACCCATATAATATAATGTTCATGTCTTGACATGACACAAACATGACTCGTTAACACGATTTGACACTCCTACCGTTTAGTGATCACACTCCTTAGAATTACAATTTTCATTGTCACAAAAATAGCAATCCATAAACAGAAAATCAAAGAAGGAAATTATCGAATTTTGATTGCATATAAAAGGAAAGTCCCCAGAAACTCACATGGAGTACTTGATGGCTTCAATGGCGGCCTCAGCTGGCAGGAAGTCTTCCACATCAACTTTCTTGTTCTCATTCTTTTTGTCTATCATTTGTTACAGGTGAAGGATATTACAGGTTGACCAAATAATGTCAACCTACATGAAATCATGAAAGGGGTGCATGCCAACAGGTTTGAAATATGTCAACCTTTGACATGTAACACAACCTCCCCCCCCCCCCCCCCNAGAAAGTAGAAAACACAGGCAATTTCAAAACCTTGGAAGCTATCTGATAAACCATAGGGTAAATGACATAAATTTCCTGGGCTATATAGCCTCACTGGCAACCTTGTACTGTTTAAGCATTTCTGATTTTCCAACAACAAGCATTTAATTGGTCGTATTACACCTGATCGGTTATAGAAAAGGTTGTGGAGGGGTTGTAACAAATAATTTGATAGGTCACTGAGGATATACCAGTAGTGGAGGACCCCTTCCATGAAAGGCTCCAATGTATAACACCGGTTGAACCTCAAATTCAATCCAAAACTAGATAACTCAAGCAACTAGATAGACATTTTGTTGGAAAATTTCAAAAACCCAGATTTATTGTCGTATCGTAAGAAAAATGAAAAAAATATTTGTTTATGGAACATGTTGGGCTAAATAAAACATTCCAAAAATAGAGTCTCACGACATAATGCAAAAGTGAGAAACTTTGTCCAGTAACATCCTCGGTCTAAGGGTGGTAGCTCAACTAGAGAGAAATCTAAAGGGAGGGCATTGTGAAGATGGGGGGGGAATCAAGGTGTTAGGGTTGGTGTTCGGGTAGAGTTTTAGTTCTTCGGGAAGCTAGGGGTTAGGGTCGGGTCTGATGTATTTTGAGTGGCTTTGTATGGGCTTTTTGGGTCATTTTGGGCAAGGTGTTTTCTTGTATACATTCAGTGTACTTGGTTTCTCCTTTTGATATATACAATATTTTTACTTATAAAAAAAAAACATCCTCGGTCAGCCCCTCGGTCACATAGGTAAGCAAGGGAAAAAAAACTTTTACCTGGTCAATCATAGGCATTAATCCAATAGCACGAGCACGAAGGAAAGAACCAGGTAGCACAGGCTCCTGCACAAGAAGAAAGTCCAAGAATAAAATGTTTAAGTTACAAAATTAAAAGATCTTATGTTGTTATTATTCTTCTTTTCTTTTGTGACAATGACCACATCTGTCTAAAGGATTCTACCTGCATCAGTATCAGGACATCCATTGGATCACTATCTTCACAAATGGTTCGTGGAATGAAACCGTAGTTGTGTGGATAAACAACCGATGAGTAGAGAACACGATCAACCTGTTTTAAGAACTCATATGCTATAGTTATCTTCTTCATGTAGCACATAAAAATTTCACATAACATGAAAACATCCTAGCAACACCATGATAGAAACATAAAAGTGCATACAGCAAGAGCACTATATAATGAAATCCAACTACAATTGTTCAAGCACAGGATTTCATGTATAGAGAAAGCGGCATTATTGGCTTAGCTTTCAATTAGTGCTTTGTTATGGATAAGGATTATATGAGTTTCACCATAATCTTCACATGCTTGATTTAGGATAGGCTAGAATTCTCATGGCATTGAAGACTTAATTTAAAGATGTCAAGGCATACAAGTATTTTGAGACTAACCTAAATAAACACAAAGCAAGCTTGCTACAATGGACAATGCCTCTGAACAGGAATATGCTGGATAAGTACTAGACGGCTTAAGGAAAGGTCAAAAGAGGAAGAAACTCTTACTTTTATAAGGCCACTTGTCTTGTCAAGCTCGTACTTAACCTTGCTGCCTTTTCCAATTTCAACGACCTGCCACATAAATTAACTTTTGGATTTGGAAGACAGTAAGATTTTTTCGATGGATTAATTTAAATCCAACAAGGTCACCATAGACTTCTGCTCAGAATCTCTTGTTAAAAATCAACACTGTTTATTTGGTTTACTTTCAAAAGTTCAGATACCTTCTTCTGGTTTATTGGTTTCATGTTAAAAAGCAGGGGGTCCCCCCGTAGCTTCTTTCAAAGGTTCTCAAAAATGAAGATTTAAGAAAACAAAACTTACACAGTTAAAAACTGATGGAGCACCTGGTCCTGCATAGATTAGATATCCAGCATTAGTACCCAACGTAGAATTGCAATATGAGATGTATTTCAGAGTCTAAAAAAGACATTACTACAAGTGTGCTCGATCTGAGCGATTCGTTGAGCACCAAAGTCATGCCAGGAATGAGCAGCAACAGATCTTCGAATCATTAAAAAAAGGATTATCTCTCCGAGAACCACAGATGGTTCTCATATTGGCATTAGCATTGCCATTCATACAAAGTAAAATTAGACAAAGAGGCATCTAAGTTTACCAATCTCCAAATCATGCCAGGGATGAGCAGCAACAGATCTTCGAGACATTGAAGAAAGGATTCTCTCATTGAGAACCACTGTTGGGAATCCTGACGAACTTTTCGAACTCACTTCTCCAGAATGATTAGCCATATTTGCCTTCAAAATTCATTACAAATATATTTCACTTGGGAAAAAAACAAGCAAAAGGACTAAAAAGCATCTACAATTGCAGGAAAAAAAAATCTAGTACATAACAAGGAAGAACTCACTTCAAAAAATAAGGGACAAATCACACAAAACAAACTACAAGAACAAGTTGAACAAAGCAGAGTAAAATAACGACTTACAACAAATTAAAACTCTACGAAACGAGCATGCACACACACGCAAACGCAAGAGTAATCTTGCACAGCAGATTAACCAACTTCACGATCTGTTAAACATACCTTGCGTAGATTAAACATCCAAAGGGAGTTTCATATCCAAGCCAAACAATAAAGAAAACAGCCGCAATAAACACAACTTAAGAAAAAAAAAAGGAACCCAGAATCTTTTCGATAACAATTACTTCTCAACCGATCCGATTAGTATAACAAAACCTCATGAAAACCATAAAATATACGGATATAGAAAATAGAAAGAAACCCCATTAACGAAATGGACTAGTACAGTAAATTACGTTCAGATTCAGTCTCTTTAAAAGGTTGTTCATCAATGGGTAATCCATCAAAAATTGCTCTCCCAAATCAAGCAAAACACGTACAGCTAAAATCCACTAACCAGAAATAAAGAAAAGAATCGAATAAGTTCAAAAACACAAGAAAAGAAGAGTTCTTTATGGCATCTAGAAAGGGATAAGGAGCACTCACAGTCACAGATAGCCACTGAAAAGTCGTAAACCCAAAGCTCTGGTTTTTCGGTGAAAATGGCAAGCTTATATATCTAGTATTATTATTATACGTATAATGGGAGCACCGAGCTTACTTATTAAGACACGGTGGAGAGAAGACAGTGCTGTCATTTCTCCCCGTCAACACACAACGGTCAGTCATAAGTCCATAACAGTCGTCCGATCCAAGTGGAGATAATAGGAACGGCTGTGGGTGCGGATATGTGTCAGAGCTTGATTTGCTCTCCAAATGGGAGGTTAGAACCACTTTCCTTTCCAAACATGGGTAGAATATGCCAATCTCATTTCGACACGAGTCGTAATATTCTGAATGCCTTTGCAACCTTTTTCTTTTTAATTTTTAAATTTCTATAAATATATATAACTTTTACACGATTCCATTACAAATGTTAGCTATTTATAAAACTAATATCATTCTATTGAAAATATTCTTAATTTCCTGATTATATAAAAAATTGTAAAAATAGATTAATAATTGCAAATGCATCTTTATTTGTTGGAATGCCACTATCTGTTTAGATACAGAGGTTTCATCTCATCTCATCTCAACTAATAATTACATTACCATTTATAAATCATCTCATCTCACTGTCTAAACAGACTCTAAATGAATCATTAAGCGATAGTCAAATAAGATAGATGTAGAAGAATTTAGACATATTTGCAAAAATCAGATTATTTTAGTGTGATGGGAATGAGGTCTGTGTATTTCATTTCTAGTTTTGAAAATAAATGATTTCTAGTACTGTTCTCAAGTGTTATTGTTTAATTCTAGTCTAAGAACTAGTTGGAGTAGGAGATCATTGAAATGTTGATCTCAAAGTTAACAATGACACTTTGTCCATAACTCTCTCTGCCATAACGATTGAATTGGAGTAAATGGGTGTGGGGGTAGACTTTGTACCTACCAGAACTTCTGTTTTTGTATGGAAAAGGTTTTTTTTTTTTTTTTTTT
>QEOT01007997.1:40537-57090 GCA_003123785.1 Pterocarya stenoptera
AAACCATAAAATATACGGATATAGAAAATAGAAAGAAACCCCATTAACGAAATGGACTAGTACAGTAAATTACGTTCAGATTCAGTCTCTTTAAAAGGTTGTTCATCAATGGGTAATCCATCAAAAATTGCTCTCCCAAATCAAGCAAAACACGTACAGCTAAAATCCACTAACCAGAAATAAAGAAAAGAATCGAATAAGTTCAAAAACACAAGAAAAGAAGAGTTCTTTATGGCATCTAGAAAGGGATAAGGAGCACTCACAGTCACAGATAGCCACTGAAAAGTCGTAAACCCAAAGCTCTGGTTTTTCGGTGAAAATGGCAAGCTTATATATCTAGTATTATTATTATACGTATAATGGGAGCACCGAGCTTACTTATTAAGACACGGTGGAGAGAAGACAGTGCTGTCATTTCTCCCCGTCAACACACAACGGTCAGTCATAAGTCCATAACAGTCGTCCGATCCGAGTGGAGATAATAGGAACGGCTGTGGGTGCGGATATGTGTCAGAGCTTGATTTGCTCTCCAAATGGGAGGTTAGAACCACTTTCCTTTCCAAACATGGGTAGAATATGCCAATCTCATTTCAACGCGAGTCGTAATATTCTGAATGCCTTTGCAACCTTTTTCTTTTTAATTTTTAAATTTCTATAAATATATATAACTTTTACACGATTCCATTACAAATGTTAGCTATTTATAAAACTAATATCATTCTATTGAAAATATTCTTAATTTCCTGATTATATAAAAAATTGTAAAAATAGATTAATAATTGCAAATGCATCTTTATTTGTTGGAATGCCACTATCTGTTTAGATACAGAGGTTTCATCTCATCTCATCTCAACTAATAATTACATTACCATTTATAAATCATCTCATCTCACTGTCTAAACAGACTCTAAATGAATCATTAAGCGATAGTCAAATAAGATAGATGTAGAAGAATTTAGACATATTTGCAAAAATCAGATTATTTTAGTGTGATGGGAATGAGGTCTGTGTATTTCATTTCTAGTTTTGAAAATAAATGATTTCTAGTACTGTTCTCAAGTGTTATTGTTTAATTCTAGTCTAAGAACTAGTTGGAGTAGGAGATCATTGAAATGTTGATCTCAAAGTTAACAATGACACTTTGTCCATAACTCTCTCTGCCATAACGATTGAATTGGAGTAAATGGGTGTGGGGGTAGACTTTGTACCTACCAGAACTTCTGTTTTTGTATGGAAAAGGTTTTTTTTTTTTTTTTTTTAAGCGAGGCTACTTTTAGATGTTGAGATGAGTTAAATTGAGTTGTGAATATTAATATTTTCTATTGAGATGAATTTAACTTTTTTAAGTTGAAATGTATGAAGTAGGTTGATATGAATTTAACTTTTTTTATAAAAAATTAAAAAAAATAATAGATCCCATAGAAGAATACATGAATAAGTTAAAATCCAGTTGGTCTTAGAATGTGATTGCTGCATAGTCCAAGATGCGAGATCCTTTATATATAAATATATATATATTTATATATATTTATTTATATAAGGGGTGAGGGATTCAAATCTAGATTTTCTATTTAAAAAACCAGGTCATATCTTATCAGGTTTTTTTTAAACAATATGCGATATCCTTAGATTATATACTTTGTTCCGGTGAATTAGCTTTATTTTTTGTTTGGAGGTATTTTGTTGATTGTTTGGTATTAATGTTAGTGGAAGAAGTGAGTCGTGTTCACATGTGAGGATTATTAATATGAGCCATGCTAGCGTGCCGCCCAGTTTTTATTGTTGGACGTGCCCGCTAGTATAAAGTTGTTTTTTTATTTTTTATATTTTTTTAACATATTTAAATATTTAAAAAAATAAAAAAAATATACAAATACACTAAAAGTAACTTTCTTAATTATTAAGTAAAAAATTAATTAATTAATTAAATTAAATATATGAACGATCAAAATGAGGAGACTGACTCTGGCCGCAAACTATCATTTATCTATTAATATTGGCCTTAGGTTCATATGTAGAACCTAAAACAAGGGAAAATTCAAATGTCTTCTTATGCTAAAGTCAAACTGCCAAAAATTCAAATGTCTAGGGTGAAAAGGTAGAGTAAAATAGACATTTTGCCCTGGTTTGAATTGAGAGATATCTCAACTCATCTTATATGATAAAGTTATCTTCAATCCAAACAACAAGTACTTCATTTTCAAAGATGTTTTCACATGGGTTCACTAACGATAAAAGGAGTGTTATACTTTTCACTTTTCAGTCTGATTTTGCTTTTGTAAATAAAAGAGAAAATCCATCTCCAAAAGAAAGAGAAAGGCTCCCTATGTGATCAGAATGTCAATTTTGTTAAATAAAAATTTGATATAAAATCAAATTAAAGTTAAATAAAAATATTAATATTTTTTATTATTAACTCGAGATTTTATAAAAATTTGATAGAAATATTTTGAGTTAATAATATTTTTTATATTTATATTTTTATGTTACAATTTTGATTTAATAATATTTTTTTATATAATTTGGTTTTATAAAAATATTGTCATCTTATAATATTATTATGAATTATATTATAGAAAAAATTGGGTATGTAATTTAAAAAATTATTATTACTTATTTATAAATATATTTATAAATAAAACAAAATTATTATAAATATTATGCAATCATTTGTAAGACTCACATCTATCTCCTCTCAAACAACTTAAAACTATCTCATCTCACTTCCAATCCAAACACACAAAATTTTCAAAAACTATCTCAACTCACAAATCTCACTATTATTCACAAACCATCTTAACTCATCTCATCTCATTTCTCAATCAAAACTCGACCTTGATCTTATAAAAGACTCAAACTCGAAAACGTGCTAGGCAGAGGATTGGGACAATCAAACTTGATGGAAGTTGTAATGAGAAAAAACAGTATTTTGTGAAGGGGGTGAAGTAATTAGAGATGCCAAAAGAAATTTGTAACTAGTTTTACTCATATTAGAGAAATAATATTTGCGTTTTTTTTTTTTTGAAAAAAATGAATAAATATAGAACCCATATGAAAAAAATTAATTTTTTAATAGTAGATTCTGCTCTTTTTCAAAATGAGTGTGTGTCATTTGTATAACCCATGATTATATTTAATATTACTTATAAGATTATAGTAAAGTACTAATACCATAGGAGGCATGAGTTATTTTGGATGGTATGCAGCTTTGTGCGAAGTTATACTTGAGAGATAGAGATTCGTATTGTGTTGGATTCACAAGTTGTGGTTAATTCAATACTTAAAAAAACAGTTTGATTTAGGCTGATTCATCCAATTCAAATTGAATTACTAAGAAATCGAACCGATTTTCGTAAACTTTTTGAATCGTTCACTAAATTATCTCAATCGACTGATTTTAGGTTGATTCTAGCTGATTTTTGATCGATTCTAGTTCAAAACTGTATTTCTTTTTATGTTGTCTAACAACTGAGTTTTTTTTTTTTTTCCAATTTATTGTACAAAAAAAACTATGATAAAACTAAACATATATTAACTTTTTCATCATTGTATTTAATAAGAATCGCATAAAAAATTGAAAGATAAAATACGTGGTTCTTTATTTTATTTAGTTGGAAAAAAAAAGAAGATGAATAAATATTTTATATTAAATTTGTAGTAGTGCATAAAATATTACATTTGTCATGTGTTTATAACTTAATGGTCTTTATCTTCTTTGTATATGAGGTAAAAAAATATTGACAATTGAGGATAAATACATAAATTACATATTTATTGAAATTATTTCGGTTCATATCATTTTTTTTTTTTGAAAATGATCGACTAATTTATATTTTATATTTTTTTTGTACTTGATATAAAATACTTGAATGCTTTATATATGATTTCTAACACTCTATATTAATATTGAAATAACTGATTCAAAATTTTCATGAATCGGCCAATCATGTTGATACTCGGCTCATCTTTATTAGAAATAGTGCCACTATTGATATTTGATAATATTGTTTTGAGAAGTGTTAGATTCTCAAAGAGATTTCACATAAATGTCTTAAGAGTTCGTTTGGAGAGAGAGATGGGATGATAATCTTGTAAATAGTAATAAAATAGTTTGTAAATAGTAGTGAGATAGTTTGAGTTGAATATTTTTTGAGTTTTTGGAAGGAGAGAGAAAAAATTGAATAAAAAATATTATAAAGTTAAAATACTGTTATAATATAGTTTTATAATATTATTTTTGTGTAGAGATTTGAAAAAATTGAATTGCTTATTTTTTACTTTTTGAGAAATTTGTAATGATTAGTTTGAAAAAGTTGTAATAATTTATTTGAAAATGTTTATATTTAAATTATGTTTAAGAATAAAATATGAGATGAAATGAAAATCTTGAAATGAGATATATTTCCAAACAAGGCCTAAGATTAATTGTGACTTTATAATAATAAAGATTTGCAATTTTTATCAACCAAAAATTCTCCGTTTTATTTTGCAATTGATTTTATTTTTTGATAAAATATTAAATATTTATAGAGAAAATCCATTTTAAAATTTAAAATTATAAAATACCACAATATTATTATATTAAAAGCAGTGCTACATCCATCGAGAACCATTTTGATACGAAGAAATTATTTTTTTCTATTTTTTCTAATTATTTATTTATTTGATATTCTTAAATATTTAAAATAAAAAAAAATTCAAAATATCATCAAAAAGTTACTTTCTTAATTATTAAGTAAAAATTAAAAAAAAAACTTATATCGAAGGTGCCGTTGCAGGCCTACAGCTATGCTCTTCCAAGGTACAAAACCTCGAAGTCTCCTGTGTCATATTCCATTCCCAACGAGAAGAAGCTCAGAGATCGCTCACTGAATGGTTTAAATTGTATTTTTCAACATCTTCCTCCTTCGGCTTACAGTCCCTCAGATCTCCCGGTAATTTGCTGGTTATGTCTTCTTATTCATAATTTTTTGCTGTGCTTTTCTTAATTACCTCGTTACAAAACCTAGTTCGCTCAGGAACCTCGATGATGCTTTAATGTTAGTATTTCCTATCGTATTTCTTTCAAATTTTCCTGTCTGGTTGCTGGAAAAACTTGAGAGGAAAGAAATAAGGTGCTTGAGAAGGGAATTCCTTCTACAACCGTGTTTGTGGATTAGGGTTGGAATTTTTTTGCTCATTACTCTTAGGATTCGAATAACCGAGCTGGCCATGAATTGGCTCACAATTTTTTTTTTTCGTAATTTACTTACCTCTTTGTAAAGCCCTGTAAACGGAGGAAAGAAAAGAAGAATAAAAGTTTGAGTGGTCTGCTCCCTATTACCATAGTGCTGAATAGAGAATTGAAAAACTTGATTGATCCGAAAAGGGTTTATGTCTCAGGCCCAGGCTCTGAAATAAAAATTTATTGTCTTTCTGGTTTAGTTATATTTCATTATAATTCTCTTAAGACATGTAATTTCAGAGTGATATAAGGTATAATATGGATGTACTTACTTATTTATGGGTTTTCTACAGTGAAGCTGTACAATTACAACTCAGCTTTTCATGGAGGGAGGGGGAAGTGATATGACCGCTGCTGCGCCTTTTGCCAAGTGGAGAAGTGATTTTTCGAGGACTTTTCAGTACTATCTGGACCAATCGACACCTCACCCGCTTCAGAGGTGGCTAGGAACACTTGCTGTCGCAATGGTTTACGTTTTGCGTGTTTACTCTGTAAAAGGGTTTTATGTTATTTCCTATGCTGTGGGGATCTATGTCTTGAATCTCTTAATTGGTTTTCTGTCACCAAAGATTGATCCAGAGCTCCAGGCTTTGGATGGGGCTTCTCTGCCAACAAAAGGTTCTGATGAATTTAAACCTTTCATGCGCCGCCTTCCAGAATTCAACTTCTGGTAATTTATTCCTCATTTTTATCAGTTTTCTTAGCCTCTAAGGTTCTCAAATTCACCCGTGGATAATATTTTTTATAAACTCTATTTTCCAGAGGGAGTACCATGTTTTGGTAGTTCAGTAACTGCACTGTTTCCTGTTTGATTGGTTTAAGGCTGGATATTCACCTTTTGTTTTAGGAAATGCATTGGGAGAAGCAATTTATAGGCCCACTTGATCTTGAACATTGGTTTATTTGTTGGGTTGGTAGTCGTTGTTGTCATTAGTTCATATTGGAGGGATGATCTCCTGTATTACGTAAACCATCGTGTATCAATACTTTTCTACATTCCGTTCTCTTACCTTGTATGATTTTATTTTCTCTTTTAGTGGGAGAAGTTTATAGATGGTTGAATGTTAGTATTTTAATGCAGGCTTATACGTTAGCCTTTTCATTTTGAACTTCAAATTCTAGTTCTAAAATAACTAGAAGGCATTTTACTTATTTTGTGTTAAACTTTCTTATTTCATACTTCCGAGCAAGAGTGTGCTTTGCTTACTTTCACAAATTGTAAACTGCATTTTAGCAAGTTGGCTAATGGAGGTTCCATTGCAGAAGCATTACTATTTCACCAACGAAACTGCAGTTTAGCACAGAGTTAACCATGTTAGCCAGGACTTGGTTGGCCGTATATTTTACCTTTGAACAATGCAGTGGTCACCTTTACTGCACATCAATTGTAAAGTAACAGGCTTTTGGTGGTTATATTTTTTAACTCAACGTGTGTACAGTTTTGTTTTGCCTGTACTACCTTGTAGTGACTGAATTTTTTTTATGTTCATGTCTTCAAATTGTGTTTTTCTGTTGTAATATGTTTTGTAATACTTGGGATTATGTGGTTGTGTATAGGAAGGTGGGGAATATGATCCCAGTGAGAGTTCAAGCCCTTTATAACAATTTCAAGGGGCTTCAATTGTGACCTTGTCTACTCATTTTGGTTTATGTGCCCCGAGGTGTCTTGGGCCTTCCTTGGGTTGTTACAATTCAGCATTCATTGGGTTGTTACAAATGGTATCTTAGCCAAACCCAAGAAGGAGTGTGGGACTTGAGCTATGTCACCTATGATGGAATGGCCTGAAGAGGAAGTCAAGAATTTAAGGGGGGAAGATTGTAATACCCCGGATTGTGTAATTGTGTATAGTAGGGTGGCGAATAGGATCCCACATTGCTTGGGAGGGAGAAGTTTAAGTCCTTTGTTATTATTCAAAGGGGCACCAATTGTTACCTTAACTAATCTTTTTTGAGTATGGGCCTAGATGTGGTTTGGGTCTTCCTTGGATCGTTACACGTTCTTTCCAATACTATATAGTAGAAAATTAGAATTCCTCCAGTAATACTCATCAGGGTGTAGCCTAGTGGATAAAGGATAGCTTGGGATAAGATGTATACTCGAGGTTCCCTTAAGATTACATGATACACTATTTCAGCAGGTATGGTTTGCCCCACTAGTGTGGTTCTAAAGGGTCCCACCTTAATGATGTAACGTGTCATCGAAAAAAGAATTCCCTTGGTAGTACCTTGTGCTACAATTTTTTTCTTGTGCTGCTTTCTTAATTTTAAGATTAGAAGTTGAGTTGCATGGCTTTGATGTTGTCGATCTGGTGACTTAGTTTAGTGCATTTTGATATGTTGGCAATTAGTTTTTTGTGTTTAAATTTCATTCCTCCATGTATGTTTTTTATTGGTATTCCTCCGTGTATGTTAACAATTTGGTAAGTGAAAAGTACGTTTTTATATTTCGATACGTCTTTTATGCCTTATATACAAGAATGTTTTAGTTCTATGAAGTTTTGTAAGTGAATTTCCTAGTTTTGTGGCTTTAAATGGTCATGTGTCAGTCTGGTGAGCTAGTTTAGGCTTTTGATATGTTAGTCATAGTTAATTTTCATATTTAAGTTCCATTCTTCAATATGGCAACCGGAAAACTTCCCTGATTTACATTTCCTTACTTTGTTTACGTCCCACATACATCATTGTTTTGCTCACATCATTCTTTAAGAGCAGTTTGGATTTTCAATTAACTTCCTCCTGGTCAATTATTTCAGGTATTCTATTACAAAGGCATTTCTTGTTGCATTTGTCCTGACCTTCTTTCCTGTATTGGATGTGCCTATGTTCTGGCCAATATTGCTCTGCTACTGGATTGTACTATTTTTGCTCACAATGAAGCGACAAATCCTACACATGATCAAGTACAAATACGTCCCATTTGATTTCGGAAAACAGGTGAGTTAACTTGTTCTGTATCACTCCCCCCCTCCCTTTTTTCTAGTGGCCGGTCCTTTTAAGCCATTTGTCTCTTATATGTTTATTCTTTGCAATATGTTTCATTTTGTGACAGAGGTATACTGGTAAGAAATCAGCTGGAACAAGTAAGGGTTTAAGAAGAGATTAAAAGCTATAAATGCGTTGAGTCCAGAAAAAAGAGGAAAAGAGATGCTGAAGACCTGTAATATTATTAGGGTGGAATGGGAAATTCGTCCTTTGAACATGCTTGTATATATTTTCACGTTCGTAGGAAACATGTGCATCACCACGAATAATTGGGTTTGAGAAATCATATTCAGGCAGAAGGGTCTCTTATAGCTTTTGCATCTTCTGTAGTTAAGCAAAAACCAATCTTGGGTCAGTTGTACGGTCCATTCTTGTTGAATTAATATATATTTTTAATCTATTTGATATGCTATTGAGCCCCATCCTACATTGCAATCTGCAAGTCAAGGTTGATTAAAGAATTCTCTTATTTACGCTTGTGAAGGAAATAAAAATTGAGAATTTAGGCTTAGCAGCAGTATTATTTTTAGATGGTGTGTATGATCGATCATCTTAACTGAAGAAGTAACACAAAGGGTTTCCATGGAATTTAGTTTCTGTTTTTCTACTGCTATAAACCAATTTCGTTAAGAGTTGGATGTGATCACTGAAATATTTGAAGTGCTGTTGTAATTTGATGGGACAGCTGATTATGCACCTGTGTGTGTTTGTGGTTTTGTTCTTATTCCTTATAGTGGAGTTCATTCCTTGTTGTAGTGGGTATATCTGAAGAGGGAGAATAAATGCTCTTTATATGGTGTATTAGAATAATTATGGTCACTACGATCCATAATTAATAGAACTTTAAAATTCTTTTCAGCTTTATTATTTTTGTGAAATATATTGGCTGTGAAAGTCTCGACAGACAATGAGTTTTAGGAAATAAAAATGATAAATTCTACTAATTTAAATAGAAATTCGTAATTTAAATTCTTCAATGTAAATAATTAGTTGGTGGGTGATAAGGTTTTACGGTTTGGTTGAGATGTAACCCTTAAGTGATTTTGTTACCAGTGTATTACTCTTCCATAAGTGAGGTTTATATATACATTCCATAAAAAAAAAATACAAGTAATTTTATTTCATAATGAAGAGCGAAGCTATTTATTTTAAAAAAATTATATGCATTTATATAAATGGATATAGACGGGGGAGCTTTTTGGGTGTCTATTATTTATCGAGTAATGTTAGATACAATTATGGATTATGCAAACGTCGCGCACTCCTTTAAAAAAAAGTGTGAGGTTTATCATTAAAAAAATAATTTTTTTATGTGGGTCTTATATTTACTTATTTTTTTCAAAAGGAGTTTGCGGCGTTTGTACATTCTATGACTGTAAATATCGTTTTTCTTATTTATTTATTTATTTTTATACAAGAAATTTGAAGACGAACATGGTTGGCTTTAAAGGTCCATTCTTGGATGATTCTTTTATTAAAAGTAAAAGCTCGTGGAAACTCAAATAAATATAAAAAAGAGAAAAAAAAGAAGAAGAAGACAATAACCATTCATTACTCCACTGGCAAACCTTAATAAGGGATTTGAGCTTTTGGAGAGCAACAGTTTTTGTGTGCTATATCTCAACTATTGCCAACCAACCCCACATAGACAGCCCTACAAGCCGTGTAATTATTCAATTTTTAAGTGATACTGCACGTAGCAGCTGTATGACTATGATACCTACAATACAAACCAGTCTGGTGTTAACTATATGTACTGACGATTACTGGAACTCTTCCTGTTTATACTGATGAACTTGGCCACAAATTCTGCAGAAAAAAAAAAAATTGCACAAATTGAAATGAGAAATAATGTTTTTTCTTCCTCCTGTATTTAAGTGCAGATAAATGTAGTGTATTTTGAGTGATTTTTCATTCACACGGTTTGCTTATTAAATCACTTCAAATATACCATACTAGACGGTGTAATGAATATGCAAAAGATTAAGCCTTTTGGGTGTTAAGGTATTCTCAGAATACCTCAGAATATCTCACTATTATTCATTATTTTATTATTATTTTTCATTTATTTTTTACTATTATTCATTACTATTCAATATTCTATCATTACTTTTATAAAACGCAACCCGATAAAGAGTACCTAGTATTGTTCCTGTGATTGATATGCATGCATCATTATATATAAATAGTGACATAAAACAGTGCCTTTTATATTACCTTCTAATTTCAGTATAGCACTTGTTCCTTCTGGGAGTTTCTTATTCTGTCAACAACAAACTTGAGAGTTTAGAATCACCTTCTCAACAACACAAATGTAACAGAGCAAGCATATGACTATATAGCAACTAAGCTGCCGGTGAAAATCGACAAGAGTATCATTCTAAGTTGGGAAATGCTATTTTTCATCATTAATCTTGCCATCACCAGTTATATCAATGAAGAGAGAAGATATTTGCAACTGTTAATTGTGTAATCGTTGCGTAATCGTTTTGAAAAAAGAGAATAAAACATAAGACCCACATGAAAAAAATTTATTTTTTAATAGTGGACCCTACTCTTTTTCAAAGCGATTACGCGATGTTTACGTAGTTTACAATTGTACGTAAAATTACTCGTTTAAGCACTCACATAATATGCATGCCAATAATAAAGTTGCCTCTTTGAACTAGTCTCTACTCGCTTAAGGAACTGTTCCACGAGCTTCTGCATGTTGGAAACGTTAAATCTTAGTCAGTATCTTAATTGATACATATTTATCTAGACTCTAGCTAGGCATCTTGAATGTATCACCTGGAGGATGAGCTTTGGGTGTACAAAATCCAAAAGAAGCTTTTGAAACTTTTCCCGTATATGAGATAATCTGACAAAACCAAAAACGAAATGAGGAAATGCCATTAAAAGTATGCTAATTGCGGTAGGATCTACGCCTATGATTCAATTGTTGGAGTAAATTCTTCCTACTTATACCCAGATGACAGATTTAAGCAGCCTCCGGAGGATTATCTCTCATTTCAAGGTCTAGAGACCGAGGGTACGCAGCTTGCAGGATATTGAGTAATTAAAATGCATCAAACTTATCTCAAAGTCTCAAACAGGAACTGTTTTATTTACTGTTTCAACTTTCAAGACTAGTCGTCAAGTATAAAGCTAAGAAAGGTTATGATCTCTTGTAATTTTTTGATCAAAAATATTTCTATAGTTCTAAGAAAGATAGACACAATCTGTAAATCTCGTGACAGTAAATTCTGTTCATATGAAGTCTACATGTTGTGTGATCTGTATCTCTCGTAAAAGAATAAAAATAGAAAAACTTACCTCGTAGGCGATGGATCAGCTAGGATATCTGCAGCAAGTTCGTCTAGGACTTCTTCCCACCCAATTGGAATTGGTTGGTCATCGTCAAAAGGGTAACTGCACAGGCATAGCAACCTAATTGTAAATATAGTTACATTGTTGGAAATTAAATCTTTTTTTTTTTTCTCTTCAAGAACTAACTTGTGTGCTTTGCATGCTTCCAAAGCCATGATTGCTTTTCTCAGGTTCTGCTTTGATTTAGTAGCAATCTTAGTGGCAAAGGTCGTAGGTAGATCAAAGTCCTCCTTTCTTGCTATCTGCATGAGAACCTCCACGACCTGGGAATTTGGCGGTTTGAATGGAGTTAGGAGAGAAGTCAGAAGCTCGGAAGAAACTGAAACATTCTAATATTTTATAGGGATAAACACACTTTGTACGCTCAAACTAGTAAGGGTTTGGCCCTTTGCACTCAAAATTATCAAAATTGATATTTCTGTGCAAAGTGTAAAGTTTGGACTTTGGAGTGCAAAGTGTAGTTTTCCTTGTCCTATAACTATCAATATACAGTTGAGATAAGAAATCAATCTGAAACTTACTTCATGAGTAACAGGGGCATCAACTTTCATAACTTTGCAGCGGGTTTTCACAGATTCAAGGATGTCTGCATCATCTTCACAGCAGAGAATAAGTTTGCAAGACTCTGTGTAACAGTCCATGATCCACTTCATCAAATGCTGAGTGCTCTGCTCTGCTTTGTCAACCTCATATAGGACTATCACTGAAAACAACAAGAGACCATGTGAAATAAAAATCTAAGAGAAATTTTGCAGACATTTAGAAATATTGACCTTTATATTCTGGCCTGAAATTGACATTGCTGACTTCAGGGGGGACTGCATATTGGCTGCTTATTTCCTTGACTAACCCTATTAATGCATATTTAGCATTTGCTTCCAAGTTTACATTGAGCTCCACATGGTGAGTGCTGAATGTTAGTGGAACGACTACTTGCATTGGCCTTCTTTCCTGTCAGTGTAGAACATGAACTCCAAACACTTGTTTGAGAGGTAAACCTTTATAACTACTAACTGATTATCAATATCAACTTATTTGTAGCTGCCTGAACTTTAAATCAACCTTTATTCCAGGGCAAGATCAATCATTTTTTGTTGTTGTCATAATTAGTAAAAAAATGTTGTTTTAGTGCAAAATGCTAAAAACTTGATACAAAGTTTACAAAAAAATCTTACAAACTCCATATCATTACTCTTATCTTAGTACTATGAAGATTCAAAACATAACAGAAGAATTCAAGTATCTTGAAAGATGAAGAATTTTCGTTACATGTAACTCCATTGATGCATATTTCATAAATCTCCCAAATTTCATGAAAAATCTAAAATCTGACGAGTTTTTGGCTTTTAAAAACATTAGTCATGCAAATATGTTTTGACAATAGCTAGTTGGATTCAGCACATCTCAGTCAAGTATTTATAGAGTTAGTGGGTTTCAATTTTATCGGGCGACCATATAAGGTCACAGCTGATTCGAAATATCCCTTTAGTTTAAAAACATAATTAAGTTCAATTGAGCCTTAGTGATATTTCTAAATTTCTCACTAAAAGGACAAGATATTTCAATATCTAGTAGATTAGAGCATACCTGAATCTGGAAAGATCTGAGATCATGCGAGATCTGCATTTGATTTAGATAATGCAAGCTTAGGCATCCATAAATAATGTATAGAACAAAAAACACTTGGAAAATTTTTTCTTGAATATCATGACTAGGAACATACATTCCAACAATCATCACCATATATTTCACGTAGAAGAGCCATTGTTAGTGCTCTCTTCCCTGAACCAGATGGTCCCTTGAGCAAAATGTGGGGACAGACATCATGGGACACCTAGGAATTCAACATAGTATGAGTTGTGCATGTAAATGGACAATGACATAAGATACCGACAAAGATGAATAAGATTGTAATCATAGCAGCTTGCCAGTGAAACCGGATGGAATTTGTAGAAGAGTCCTATTTGCAAGCTAGCGTGGAAGACACAGCACTCCATACCGTTTACATGACAGGATTTAATTTGTAACTTCTCTTACAATTCAATCTTGTCTTGTAAACAGTGTGGAGGGAGTGTCCTCTACAATGGCCTACAAATATACTTTTTCTTTCTACCCATAACCATTGCGATGAGACAAATATTACAGGAGGAAAGAGTTTTCCAATTATGCAATTACTTACAATTTGCTTAAGAAGTTGAGCCTCTTGTTTGTGGCAAGTGAATCCATTCAATGAACCAGGCTGATGTTTATCCGCCCAAAACTGTCTGAGGTTTTCAACCACAAATGCCTTCTCAATAAACATAGTTTCATCAACTGGTCGATGTTCAGGTGATTTTGATGTTCTGCAAGGGCCCTTTCTCATGCAAGCCAACCATGGACTTGATTGACTCTTCCTCCTATTGGCTGTGAATTTTCTCATGCTCTCAGTGGTTCTCCCACTAGTATCACTCATCTTACTACTCTTGTTGCTAAGTTTACCGCTATTTTTCCCACTCATAGCAGAGCTAGAGGAAATAGTTGTTTGCGAAAAACCAGTTCCGGGGTTAAGATCAAAAGTATCATTTACTTTAAATAGTTGGTGAGCAGCAGCATCTCTTGAGGAAATCATTCTAGGCTTTGGGGCGAAATGCCTCTCAGAACCATTATTTTTGGGCAAAACATTCTTCTGCGGTGCCAGTGCTGTGTGATCCCTGGAAAAGAAGATATCCCCTGGTGAAATGGATTCCATGCTCTCAAGTACAGGTGCATTATCTTGAAGTCCAACCGAAAGCTTTGCCTTGGCAATCATTTCATTGAGTTCACCTATTGAAGGTGTTTTTACATGATTCACAGCTTCCTTATGTTTATGAACCATGTTTGGCAATGGTGAGGGGGCACGCTCTTCTCTCTGCAGCATATTACCATAATCGTTTTTCCTCAGTCTTGGAGCAGTCGCTGATCTACGCCTGTAGTTTGTTTTCTCACCTACCAATCTATCAACTTGAAGAAGCTGTACTGGATGAGCTCCATTTCCATCTCTACTCAGAGTTCTGTGATTTTGCTTTCTAGTCGACCCTGCAAAATCATTCCTATCCAGTTTGCGCTCATCTAACCTTGGTTTATAGGGAGAAACATGGCTTTCGCGCTCTGGTCTTGACATGGGACTAATATTTCTCTTATATTCAAGACCCATTGGGGGTGAAAGAGCAGCACCAGCACCAGCACCATCGTCTCTCCGTACAGGCTTGTACGGTGACTTGCTGCTGCTGCGTCTCCTTCGAGCCGGGCTGGCCACTGAAGTAGTAGCCTTTGCAGGAGGAGATGAGACTTCATGTTCAAATCTCGATGAATGATGCCTCCTGTTGAATCTCAGTGGGCTGGTGTTTCTTGGCATCAGGATTTTGGGCCCTTGGTCAGAGTCCAAATCTCCATTATTAGGATTGGTTTCACGCCATGGACTTTCAAGCCAGTCTGTCTCCGTATCAGAAGGTTCGTACCCACTCCGCCTCTGCTTCGACGCAGCTGAAGAACTTGGTTGGACAGCCCTGCGATACCACTGCGAATCCTCCATTCCCAGAACACCAAAACTCAGTCGGCTATCTCGAGTTTGGAAATACAAGAAATGCGTAACCCCACTGGGTTTTCAAGACCGAATCAAACACAATGTAAAACTTGTTTGATTCACAAGACCACCAAGAAACCTGTGGGATGATGAAGCAAATAACCGTAAAAGATAAGAGAGAAGATTGAGGAAAAGCCGGAAGAGGGTATCCAAAGAGATTGGAATTGAAAGCACCCATTTCGGTTCAGATGCTTAAATTTAAGAATACGATGGTTACAAAGATGAGACATCGGTGATGACAATGAAGATGATTGGTTTTGAGCGGGTAACGCTTGTCTCCAGGGTATTTACAACTGCAAAAACATGTTGTCTCGTCTTTCCTGAAATTTCCATGCTCGCCATCGAGGATGCTTTGTCATATACTCTGTCTCTTGAGGCTATAGGACAGAAAATTTTGTCAAATATATGGAATAAGAGGGTGCTATGGCGGCTGTACATAGTTATACTTTTTCTTTTATTAAACAGTCTGCATTATGTCGGATGGAAGTTCACAAAAACGCCATCAAAGGTAACGGTTTTCTTGCTTCGGTTTGTGTCTTTTTGGAACCACATTCTGCAATGAGTTCTGTACAAAAATCTTAAAAATGTTTTTGTCCAAAAATTTAAGATTTGGATAGTGAGAAGCAATTAAAATTTATGAATAGTAGTGAAAAAATAATAAAAAAATAATAAAAAGATATTAAATAATAGTAAAAAATTAATAAAAAATAATAATAAATAATAATGAAGTATTTTAAAAATACCTCATATATTTATAAAGTAATATAAATACGTACATGAGCTATGAACTGCATCTTAATTCTCTTTTGTCTTAACAACTATATATAATTGAATTGGATTGCAAACAATAAAACTCCTAAGAATTTTAGGGTGAAGAATGTATCGTTTAATTGTGTGATTTGTGTTGTTCTAAAAGTGAAAATGGTTGGTCCATCCCTCCATGACCTCTCTTTGTTTCTCTCGCTCCAATTCTTAAAAAGTAATGCTATGTATAAATCTTAAACTGGTAAATTTTATACAAACTTTTTGTAAAAAAATAAGTTCAACTAATAAAGAATAGTTTTTTTTTATATATATTTTTTAAGGTATTCACATTTTTATAAAAACTTGCATGAGATTTATCTATTTGAGATTTGCACAAATCATTACACTTCCTTAAAATCCAGACCAACAATCAGCTTTGATTTGACCTCTACATCTATTTTTTATCTTTACAAGGAGAATATTTCTCCTTAAGAGTTAGAACTCACGACATCACCCTCCTTTCTATTACTACAAAAAAGGATATAGTTAGTTAAAACTTTCTCAAAAAAAAAAAAAAAAAAAAAACCTAATTAGTTACACCTTTGTAACTTTTTAACAATTTTTAGAAGTACT
>QEOT01007997.1:57877-77586 GCA_003123785.1 Pterocarya stenoptera
TGAGAATGGAGTGCCGTGTGCTCTCAGTCTGGCGCTAACGGTATCCCTGTTCCGTACGAAAATGATAGGTATATGCTTGTACCATTGCTCCTGCATTCAAGTTCCAACCCCATAGCACCGAATTAGGTCACGGCTGTTTGGTTTATATTTATATCTTGTTATGAACCCACTAGGTAACTCACCCTTGAAAGGATCGTAACAAATCTACTTCGAATTTTCAAGGTTCCGGCGATGGAAGCTCCGGTGAAGTTATTCTGCGGTCATTCCATTCTCAGTCGCCAAGTCTTCGCCAGAACCGCACACCCACTACCCTCGCTCGTAGTCTCTTCTGTCACTCGTCGAGAGATAAGACCCCGGTTCTCTCTTTCACACCCTCACTCTTCATTTTCGGCCGTCCCTGGCAATCCGAATCCCTTCTCGTTTCTTTCCTTCTCCCAGCCCTTTACCTCACCAATTCCGACAGATAGTTTTAGCCAATTCCTGTCCCGTTCGAAAGGCGGAATTTCCATCTGGAGTCGTTCTCCGGGGAATTCTATTGTGAATGGGAGTAATGCCGGGGTTTTGGGTGATAAAGAGCGCGTCGTGACGGTGGTGTTGTTGGCTTGGCTCGGGGCCAAGACCAAGCACCTGAAGAGATACGTTGAGTGGTACAACTCCAGGGGCCTTCACGCGGTGACTTTCGTGGTTGAAGTGAGAGAGCTGCTGTGCTTTGATTTGGGCCAAAGGCTAGAGCAGCGTTTGTCGGCGTTAGCAGACGAACTCGTTTCGTGGGTATCGGAGAGGGAGGAGGACGGTAGAGAACGGTGCTTGGTTTTTCACACTTTTAGCAACACGGGTTGGCTTAGGTTGATTAGTCAAAAACTCTCATGGTTTTTTGCTTTACACATTTGGAGATACTTGTTTGTGGGCTGTTTTGGCGATTTTCATAGTTGTTTTTCATGTTGCAGCTATGGCGCCATTCTTAATGCTTTCCAGGGTAGAACGGACCTGATGGATAAGATCAAAGGCTGCATTGTTGATTCGGGAGGAGGAGACCAGTTTAATCCTCAGGTTTTTATGTCGTCCCGGATGATATTCTGTTAATGGTTTTTCAAGTCTATCGTAAAGTAAAAATATGTTTGCCAACTCTGTGGGTGAATTAGTATCTTTTCATTGATAGCACATGGATCTTTACACGTTACATGACAAAATATAGATGATATCATGATGTTAATGGACTGAACTTCAGTTGAGTAAAGTGTCACCTTCAAATCTACAGGTTGATANAGTTTGGTAATATACTTAAGTAAGAGTCTGAATGTGTGAAAATTGGACTGAGCACTTGGGCTGCTACATCTGTCTTGTGAGGCTGTCCCAGTTAGTTTAGTGATACTTTGTTGCTAACAATTGCAACTAGAGTTACTACTGAACAAGTTCAATTATGGTTATAAGCGCTATCAATTATATGTTCTTTCTACCTAAGTTTTTAATGTCCAGCTATGCCATTTAACTGAGTTGTCAAAGCAGCTAAGTGGCATAGCAATGCATATGCTGGTTTTTCTTCCCCCTTTCATTGATTCATATTGATTGTGCCATCATTGACATAGGAAAGAAATTTATTAATTCTAACAAAAAGAGAAAAAGAAGAAAAGACGAAAATCGGAGCTCAAGCAAACTGGTAATGTATCTAGTGGACTTGGGACTTCTGTGCTTTGCCTTGAAAGTGTTCATTTTACATCTAACTCTTACTTGGTGGTATCCCTTGGCCACTTACTTTGTCTTTGACACTCATCTGTAATTCTTATCTTCTTGGAATGCAATTCTCCTCTCTGAAGCATTTTCTTCCCAGGTAAATCTCCCATGAATCTAACAGAATGCAGTGAGCTGCAACACTTCAAAAGCAAGAACTGAAGTTTTGTTTTCTGGCACTTGGAAACTAAGATTTTTAAATAGCGATGAAGTGACCTAAGTAGATTCTACTGAACCATTATTGACCTTGCCTGATTTGTTTCAACATTGTAACCCTGCCGTGTGGTTTTACTAGAGTTGCATCTGTGAATAATTATTTAAGAAAATATCATCAATATCAGCTTTAACGCACAGTAACTGCATTTGTGAGCATGGGGTGGGATGATTAAATTAAAAAGTGAAGTGTCCATCTGTTTTGTTACTAAATGTTTCAACCTGGATCAAGGGTCTAATATCATCGAATTGCCATTTTGGCTCACTGGCTTCAGGATTCTGATTTCTGACAAGTTTTGGATGGGGATAGATTCTTACTTCTATTCCAGGACTTGGAGAATGATTTTTCATACTGGAAACCAAGAGTAGGGCCACCAATGAGTTTGTTTGTCTCTTATATCCAATACCTGTCCTTTCCTCTTAAACCTTTTACTTTCAGTTACTAGAATCCTCTGTTGTTTATCTTCTTCGACCACGTTTGCCAGCTCTGAGTGAAGATAAAATTTCAGTCCTTTGTTACATCATTTTAAAAAAAGAAAAAGAGGACGGAACCCCATGGTCTTATCAATAAACCCTCACTCGTGGTGGAAAATCACCATGGTAGCACTTTTGAATACCTTGGCGGTTCATCCTTATTAATTAGTATTTTCTTTGAAGATGTTATACACACTTCATTTTAATCAAGTATAAGGATATTAGATAATAACTTGTCTTAACCTTGACAGGTGTGGGCAGCAGGATTTGCGACCGCTATACTCAAGAAACGCAGCTCTGCTGCATATTACCCTGTAGTTGACGGTGGAGAATTGGATGAATTCAACAGGGAAATGGACATGTCAAAGATGCAAGAAAATAAACCTCCGCTAATTGAAACAGTACTTCTATCTGTATTAGAGAAGTTTTTCTTGGTGGTTCTAAAACTGCCTGACGTGGAACTGTAAGTGTGTTGTTATCTTGTTTTAACACTGCTACCATATTCTTTTACTAAATGCTCTGCAAATATCTTGCAGTTGTTGTAACTTTGCTGTCATATTGATTATCAAACGACTGCATATCCTCCTGTTCCTAGATGATAAGTAGCTGGCTGTTTTAGATAAAAAGAAAAATTCTACTCAGCAGCCGTACACCCTACACCACACACATGCTGAGGGAAAAAAAATAAAATAAAAAGATAAAAAATAAAGACAGACATCAGCAAGTGTGTGACGTAAGGTTGCTTAGTAAAATGGCCAGAATTTTGATTGCAATTAATGCTTGTTTTGTTTTGCAGGAGGTTAAAAAGGATTGTTTCCAACATCTCAAAAAGCCAGTCATATTTCCCTCAGCTTTACCTCTATAGTACAGCCGACAAAGTGGTTCCATTTCAGTCTGTAGAGTTCTTTATTGAGGAACAGAGAAGGATGGGGAGAAAAGTAAGGTCTTTCAACTTTGGATCTTCACCGCATGTTGACCATTATAGGACTTTCCCCAACATATATTCATCAGAGCTTCATGATTTCCTCCTGAACGAGTGTTTTGCTAAAGTTGAGGAGCATTAGCATTAGATTATGCAAATGCAAATGTAAAATTTGCATAATATGACATGATTTTACATTTAACTATTCCACTTAAAACTTATTCTCACATTGAATTGTCTAGATATTAGTCAAAATAATAATAAAATATTATAAATTTAATAATACTTTTTTTTCAAGAATAAAATGCTAATGCTGGTTGGAGGAAATAGAGAGAAAAATAAAATAATATTTTTGTTTCAATAATAAAATATCTCAAAATAATAAAAAAATAATATTATAAAAGCACATGGGTGAAACGGAGAAAATTTGTTGGCAGGAGGAAGAAACCGAGGGAAGAAATTAGAGGAAAGATAGTGTGTTAGGATGAAAGAAATAGTTTTTTAATAGATTTAGTTGAGTTACCGTGTAGGTCAAATATAATCATAATAGTTGATTTACTGTAGCTGAAAGCTATTTTGGTTTACATTTGCGTAATTCAATGCAGGCCATTTTTATCTTCTATTAACTAAATTATTCATTTTATTTGCATTTCCACTAAGTCCTTCAAATGCTCATTATCCCCCATACAATTGTCATGTTACCTCTTCATACCGATACAAAAAAAAAAAAAAAAACAATTGTCATGCTACCTCTTCACGTATTGTTTGCAGCATTAGTTTTGCTTAAACGAGCTGAACTTACAAGGAATAGATAAAATTTGACAAGCAAAATATCGACTAAAGTTTGCCTTATTTATTGAACGAATCGAGTCTAAACAAAATCTTATGCTCATTTACTAAGCCGAGTCTACTTGTACAAGCATTGTGCAGTTTCTATAGTTCATGTCAAAACATATAATTCCACTTAACTTGCATTATATTTGACCAACATATTACATTTTGAAAGATGACAACGAATCCTATTCTAATTGGATAGATGTAAGTTTAATTTTTCGTGGACATAAATTTTGATATATACATATATTTATAGAGTACGAGATTGGATTATTTGGGTGAACCATGTTATAAGTTAACATAAATTCGTGCTTGATGTGGGCATTAGCTCAGATTTGTGGGAATTTGAGACTTGAAGAGAACATACACTTCTCCAAGCTATATTTCCAATGACACGTTAAGAGACCAAAACGATAATTAATCTCAAGAATGCCTGAATACCCAAACCAAGTATTCTGAGAATACTTTATTACTATTTATTATTTTATTATTACTTTTCACTTATTTTTCACTATTATTTACTATTATTCAAATTTTTATCATTATTTTTTCAATACTATTTATAGAATATATCAGAATACCTCACTATCTAAACACAACCTACGTTTACTCTACATGAACTTCTGATAATCTTTTCCGAATAATTTTTTATGGGATAAATACATTTTGTATTTCCAAACTATTAAGTGTAAACTATCAAAATTGACACATTAAACTCTCAAACTATTACTTTGTACTCTCTTAAGCTTCAGTCGTCAAGATTGTGTGACGCGACTTATTTTTCATCCATCTTAGAGAATGTCTGTAAAGTGCCATCTTGTTTTTTCAGTTTGAAGGTCCAATACGTATGTTTTGATCATTTTTGTAGGTGAAGTGAAAAATTTACCGATAAATTACAATTGTTTTAATCATACATACACAAATTTATATACTACTCAAATATGAAACGCTGTCGTGTCGAAGGTGTCCAGAGCGTAACCGACTTATATTTGGACTGATGTCAACAGTGCCTCCTTGCAAATTAACGGCTATTTCTATTCTCAACGGAATTTTGAATTTTAAACACCCGCACCGAGACGGTTACGTATAACTGGAAGGAAAACTGAATGATCGCAATTCCTCCCACTCTCTAAAGCCCCAATTGAAGAGCTTCTTCTTCTATTGACAACCCAACAATTTACTCTCATCACTATACCCCTAACTCCGTCGTGTTATATAAACCCGGAGGGGGAAGGAAGAACTTCGGAACTCAACAAGCTTTCTCAGAGCAAGGCCTTTGATTTCTCCAAGGTTTTGCGGAAACCCACTTTTGAGTTTCTTTCTTTTCCTTCTTGGTTTTCTTAGGCTTTAGAAGTTTTAGGAATTCTTTGGATTCCGTAATGCCGTTGATTCGATCGGTAATATACGGGGTTTTTCATTCTACTTTTGTATAACCCTGTCTTGAACTCGTTGGATTTCCATGGTTCTTTTAGGTCACGACAATCGTTTTTCCTTCTTGGTTTCTTACTTGATGGTTTTTCTTTAGTAATTGTTGAACTTTGAATTGCCGAAGATTTGAGCAAGTCATTCATGCAGTAGTTTCTTTTTCATTCTTGCCAAAGCCGTTCGTGAAAGAACGGTTTCCCATTTTGTCCATAGTCTCTGATATTTTCTAGTGGCCTTAATGTGTAGTTTTCTTGTATACGTCCTAAATTTCATGTTTTTTTACCTGTTTGATTTAGTTCTCTTGGAGCAGTAACTCAAAGGGAAACGGTGGATCCTCAGAGGTCCCTCCAAAATTTCAATCTTTGAATGGTAAAGTTCGTGCATCTCTCTTTCAAAATCCACTCCGTTTTTTAAATTTCTTTTTAACCTCTGAATGCATTTTATACTGTAATGGATTTTGTTGACATTTTGGCAGTTGGGTACTGCAAATTCTTTCAAAGATGAATGATCTTATGACACAATCGTTCTTAAGTTATGTGGAACTGAAGAAACAGGCCCACAAGGACCTTGAAGCAAATCTTGATTTTGAAGCAGGCCAACTCAACCACACTGAGGAACCGAACCTCTATCAGTTCTTTCAAGAAGTTGGAGTAATCAAGGGTGAAATGGAAGAGATAACCAATCTCTTGTTTGATCTTCAACACTTGAATGAAGAGACAAAGTCAACCCACAGTGCTAAAGTTCTTCGAGGGCTAAGAGATCGAATGGACTCAGACATGGTTGCAGTTCTCCGAAAAGCCATGATTGTCAAGGCAAGGCTAGAAGCGCTTGATCGATCCAATGTGACCAATCGCAAGGTCTCAGAAGCATATAAAGATGGAAGTCCTGTCGATAGGACAAGGATATCTGTAACAAATGGTTTGAGAGTCAAACTTAAGGAAATGATGAATGATTTCCAATCCTTGAGAGAGAATATTCTTTCAGATCATAAGGAAGATCTCAAGCGGAGGTACTATACTGCAACCGGCGAACTACCAAGCGAGGAGGTTATTGAAAAGATGGTTTCAGGGGCTGTGAAAGTTCAACTATTTGAAGGGAAAACCGAGACGAATTTGAGGAGTAAAGAGAGGCATGAGGCTGTGATGGATATTCAGAGGAGCTTGAACAAGCTTCATCAGGTCTTCCTTGACATGGCTGTTCTGGTTGAGACACAAGGTGAAAAGATTGATGATATCGAAGAGAACTTGGCCAATGTGGGTAGCTTTATCAATGGTGGAACTAACAGTCTTTACTATGCCAATCAAATGAAGAAGAAGAACAAGAAATGGGCTTGCTGGGTTTGTGCTGTGCTGCTGATTATACTGTTGGTGTGCATCATTTCTATGCTAGCTTCTTGAAGGCAAAACATCAGAAAATCATTTGTAGTCTGCCAAGCGGCTTGTGGTTTCTGACGCCCAAGTGAGGGGGGTTTCTGTTTAAATTAATCTCTAATTGAGCTGTTCTGAGCTCATAGAGGGGTTGTTTTCTTTTTGCTACTTTAATGGATTTTGGCTTGTTAGATATCATTTTACCATTTTGGTAGAATAATTCCTGTCTGATATGCTGTTGTGTTCGCTTAACTGGTGGCAAGATTTAATGAGAAATAGATTTTTTAAATTGAATTGATGAAAGTGAAGTGTTCCTCTTGTNACGTATTGTTTGCAGCATTAGTTTTGCTTAAACGAGCTGAACTTACAAGGAATAGATAAAATTTGACAAGCAAAATATCGACTAAAGTTTGCCTTATTTATTGAACGAATCGAGTCTAAACAAAATCTTATGCTCATTTACTAAGCCGAGTCTAATTGTACAAGCATTGTGCAGTTTCTATAGTTCATGTCAAAACATATAATTCCACTTAACTTGCATTATATTTGACCAACATATTACATTTTGAAAGATGACAACGAATCCTATTCTAATTGGATAGATATCAGTTTAATTTTTCGTGGACATAAATTTTGATATATACATATATTTATAGAGTACGAGATTGGATTATTTGGGTGAACCATGTTATAAATTAACATAAATTCGTGCTTGATGTGGGCATTAGCTCAGATTTGTGGGAATTTGAGACTTGAAGAGAACATACACTTCTCCAAGCTATATTTCCAATGACACGTTAAGAGACCAAAACGATAATTAATCTCAAGAATACCTGAATACCCAAACCAAATATTCTGAGAATACTTTATTACTATTTATTATTTTATTATTACTTTTCACTTATTTTTCACTATTATTTACTATTATTCAAATTTTTATCATTATTTTTTCAATACTATTTATAGAATATATCAGAATACCTCACTATCTAAACATAACCTACGTTTACTCTACATGAACTTCTGATAATCTTTTCCGAATAATTTTTTATGGGATAAATACATTTTGTATTTCCAAACTATTAAGTGTAAACTATCAAAATTGACACATTAAACTCTCAAACTATTACTTTGTACTCTCTTAAGCTTCAGTCTTCAAGATTGTGTGACGCGACTTATTTTTCATCCATCTTAGAGGATGTATGTAAAGTGCCATCTTGTTTTTTCAGTTTGAAGGTCCAATACGTATGTTTTGATCATTTTTGTCGGTGAAGTGAAAAATTTACCGATAAATTACAATTGTTTTAATCATAGATACACACATTTATACACTACTCAAATATGAAACGCTGTCGTGTCGAAGGTGTCCAGAGCCTAACCGACTTATATTTGGACAGATGTCAACAGTGCCTCCTCGCAAATCAACGGCTATTTCTATTCTCAACGGAATTTTGAATTTTAAACACCCCCACCGAGACGGTTACGTATAACTGGAAGGAAAACTGAATGATCGCAATTCCTCCCACTCTCTAAAGCCCCAATTGAAGAGCTTCTTCTTCTATTGACAACCCAACAATTTGCTCTCATCACTGTACCCCTAACTCCGTCGTGTTATATAAACCCGGAGGGGGAAGGAAGAACTTCGGAACTCAACAAGCTTTCTCAGAGCAAGGCCTTTGATTTCTCCAAGGTTTTGCGGAAACCCACTTTTGAGTTTCTTTCTTTTCCTTCTTGGTTTTCTTAGGCTTTAGAAGTTTTAGGAATTCTTTGGATTCCGTAATGCCGTTGATTCGATCGGTAATATACGGGGTTTTTCATTCTACTTTTGTATAACCCTGTCTTGAACTCGTTGGATTTCCATGGTTCTTTTAGGTCACGACAATCGTTTTTCCTTCTTGGTTTCTTACTTGATGGTTTTTCTTTAGTAATTGTTGAACTTTGAATTGCCGAAGATTTGAGCAAGTCATTCATGCAGTAGTTTCTTTTTCATTCTTGCCAAAGCCGTTCGTGAAAGAACGGTTTCCCATTTTGTCCATAGTCTCTGATATTTTCTAGTGGCCTTAATGTGTAGTTTTCTTGTATACGTCCTAAATTTCATGTTTTTTTACCTGTTTGATTTAGTTCTCTTGGAGCAGTAACTCAAAGGGAAACGGTGGATCCTCAGAGGTCCCTCCAAAATTTCAATCTTTGAATGGTAAAGTTCGTGCATCTCTCTTTCAAAATCCACTCCGTTTTTTAAATTTCTTTTTAACCTCTGAATGCATTTTATACTGTAATGGATTTTGTTGACATTTTGGCAGTTGGGTACTGCAAATTCTTTCAAAGATGAATGATCTTATGACACAATCGTTCTTAAGTTATGTGGAACTGAAGAAACAGGCCCACAAGGACCTTGAAGCAAATCTTGATTTTGAAGCAGGCCAACTCAACCACACTGAGGAACCGAACCTCTATCAGTTCTTTCAAGAAGTTGGAGTAATCAAGGGTGAAATGGAAGAGATAACCAATCTCTTGTTTGATCTTCAACACTTGAATGAAGAGACAAAGTCAACCCACAGTGCTAAAGTTCTTCGAGGGCTAAGAGATCGAATGGACTCAGACATGGTTGCAGTTCTCCGAAAAGCCATGATTGTCAAGGCAAGGCTAGAAGCGCTTGATCGATCCAATGTGACCAATCGCAAGGTCTCAGAAGCATATAAAGATGGAAGTCCTGTCGATAGGACAAGGATATCTGTAACAAATGGTTTGAGAGTCAAACTTAAGGAAATGATGAATGATTTCCAATCCTTGAGAGAGACTATTCTTTCAGATCATAAGGAAGATCTCAAGCGGAGGTACTATACTGCAACCGGCGAACTACCAAGCGAGGAGGTTATTGAAAAGATGGTTTCAGGGGCTGTGAAAGTTCAACTATTTGAAGGGAATACCGAGACGAATTTGAGGAGTAAAGAGAGGCATGAGGCTGTGATGGATATTCAGAGGAGCTTGAACAAGCTTCATCAGGTCTTCCTTGACATGGCTGTTCTGGTTGAGACACAAGGTGAAAAGATTGATGATATCGAAGAGAACTTGGCCAATGTGGGTAGCTTTATCAATGGTGGAACTAACAGTCTTTACTATGCCAATCAAATGAAGAAGAAGAACAAGAAATGGGCTTGCTGGGTTTGTGCTGTGCTGCTGATTATACTGTTGGTGTGCATCATTTCTATGCTAGCTTCTTGAAGGGAAAACATCAGAAAATCATTTGTAGTCTGCCAAGCGGCTTGTGGTTTCTGACGCCCAAGTGAGGGGGGTTTCTGTTTAAATTAATCTCTAATTGAGCTGTTCTGAGCTCATAGACGGGTTGTTTTCTTTTTGCTACTTTAATGGATTTTGGCTTGTTAGATATCATTTTACCATTTTGGTAGAATAATTCCTGTCTGATATGCTGTTGTGTTCGCTTAACTGGTGGCAAGATTTAATGAGAAATAGATTTTTTAAATTGAATTGATGAAAGTGAAGTGTTCCTCTTGTTTTTATCAGATGATTTCCTTCTCTACTATATTTTCTAAATTCAACATGATTGCTAAAAAAAGGCTGAATCAACTGCTGTAATGGGGTTTTAAAGGGGAAACAGGAAACAAGAAATTAAAATTAGGGGAATCAATCAGTTGAGTCTGATAGTATCATCCGTTTGATTCAGTTTCTTTTTGACTGCTGGAAAATCTCAATGAGCAAGTTTGTCAATACTTAAAAGAGCTGATTGGATTAAAGATGTTTTTAGTAGATTTGCATGTTTGCTCAGGGCTCTTCATATGCCTGATAACCCTTGACATTGAGTAGCTTTCTAATGAGCTCCGGTTTAAGATTTTAGAAGTGCAAGAAATGTTATCTTTCATTCTGAATTTTATCATACTCAAATATACCAATTGATGCGTCACATTTTAAGTTGTTTTTATTTGAGTGGTTGGCTTATGAAGCTACTCAAAATACGCCGCATCAGTTGGCATTATTAAAGATGACACAATCCATGATAAAGACTACATCATAAGGATATTCTTGGTAGTTTTAGTACTAGCTATGCTAGGATTGTGTGACACTGCGCATGATTATGATGCAATTTTGGCCTGATTTTTTATGCACGAGTGTGAAAAGAAAGCGAAAGAAGATAACAATTGCATAGCTTCATTTTGCAAGAGGTCAATGAAGATTTATCGATGACCAAATGGGGACCAGCCAAAAGTGTCCTCCAAAGATTTTTTTTTTTAAAAAAAGAAGCCCGGATATTCCTGTCAATATCATGAACCTTATCCTACTTTCCAATAAAATCACAACCATAGAAATAATTCCTCATTTTTCTCATCTTCTTCTTGTTATGAACCTATACCAATCTTATCACATATCAACCATTCCATGGAACCCATTTCAGTGAATCTACAAAATCAGACCTCCATAGAATCAAATGTAGTACAGAGCCTGTGTCTGCTTGAAAGATGTTCAAAAATGGTGGAAATTAAGCAGATTCATGCTCGACTTTATAAAACAGGTCTCATTGGAGACCCTAACGCAGTAAGCAGGCTCCTAGCTTCCAGCACCTCCCCAGATTTTGGCAGCTTGACTTATGCTCGGAAGGTTTTTGACGAAATTAGTAGACCCAATACTTTCATGTGGAACACCATGATTAGAGGATATACAAACAGCAATGAGCCAGAAGCAGCCCTGCTTCTGTACCATCAAATGCTTTGTCATTCAGTCCCACATAATGCTTACACCTTCCCTTTCCTGCTCAAAGCATGTTCCACTCTGTCAGCTTTGGAAGAAACCCAACAAATCCACGCCCACATCATAAAAACAGGCTTTGGCTTGGATGTTTATGCTACAAATTCATTGCTTCATGTTTATGCCATCTCTGGTTGCATCAAATCTGCACATCTCCTCTTCGAGCGGCTTCTTGAGCGAGACATTATTTCTTGGAACTCAATGATTGATGGGTATGCAAAACTTGGCAGGTTAGAGATGGCTTCTGAATTTTTCAAAAATATGCCAGTAAAGAATGTGGTCTCATGGACGGCAATGATTTCTGGCTTTGTTGGGGCAGGACTCAACAAGGAAGCTCTAAACCTTTTTTGTGAAATGCTGATTGCGGGAGTCAAACCTGACAATGTAGCCCTTGGAATCTCACTTTCAGCGTGTGCACATCTAGGAGCATTGGATCAAGGCAGATGGATTCACGCCTATATAGCTAAAAATGGAATCAAAATCGATCGTATACTGGGCTGTGTTCTTATAGACATGTATGGTAAGTGTGGAGACATGGAAGAAGCTCTAGAAGTCTTCACAAAACTTGAGAAGAGAGGTACCTCTGAATGGACAACAATAATTAATGGTTTTGCAATACATGGGCAGGGACAAGAAGCTCTTGATTTGTTTGTGCAAATGAACAAATCAGGAATTAAGCCAAATTTGATCACATTCACAGCCATTTTGACTGCATGTAGCCATGCAGGGCTTGTTGATGAGGGCAAGTCAATGTTTAAGAGCATGACTACAGTTTATAGGTTGAACCCAACAATCGAGCATTACGGATGCATGGTAGACCTTCTAGGCAGAGCTGGGTTGCTTATGGAAGCAAAAGACTTAATCGAGAAAATGCCTTTAAAGCCGAATGCCGCCATTTGGGGAGCACTGCTCAACGCCTGCTGGATTCATGGACATCTTGAGTCAGGGAAACAGATAGGGAAAATCTTGCTTGAAATTGACCCTGGGCATGGTGGGCGATATATTCACTTGGCAAGAATTCATGCTGCAGCTGGGGAATGGGACCAAGCAGTTGAAGTGAGAAGCCAGATGAAACACAGAGGAGTTTCAAAACTTCCAGGGTGTAGTGCAATCAGCCTGAATGGTATTGTCCATGAATTTTCAGCTGGAGATGGGTGCCATCCACAGATGGAAAAGATTTATTGGATGTGGAACCAGATTACAGAGAAACTAAGGCAAGAAGGGTATAAACCTGCAACAGGGGACTTGCTGCTTGATCTATATGATGAGGAGAAAGAGAGAGCAATCCAGTATCATAGTGAAAAGCTGGCTATTGCATTTGGGCTAATAAGCACTAGACCGGAGACAACCATCCGGATTGTTAAGAATCTTCGGGTGTGTGAGGACTGCCACATAGTTACAAAGCTCATCTCAAAGATTTATGCTAGGGATATTATTGTTCGGGATAGAACTCGTTTCCACCATTTCAAGAATGGGAAATGTTCTTGCAGAGATTATTGGTGAGAAAGAGAGATGCCTTGGATCACACTCAGTAGACTCTAAAATGCGTAAAATAGAAATACCTATCAAAGATATGTCAATTTGAATAAGAACTTTGGACAAGCCAGATTATTTGCTTTTATTTTTTATTTTTTGATCGGTAAACAAAATTTTATTGATCATAAGAATAGGCAAACTCCCAGGTATACGGGTCATATACAAGAGCATTGCCTGAGCGTGCTAGTTCAGTGATACAAGCCAGATTATTTGCTTTTTATAGCTGAAGGTTTGCAAAACTCAGATAAAAACTTTGGAATTGACAGTGGTACAAGTTGTACAAAATTCAACAGCAGTGCTGAGCTACACTTCAGTCAATGCTAAGATGCTGTGTGGCTGTCCAAGATTGTGCAGGCTCTAGTTGGACGTTTCCAATCTGAATTAGACATGGAAAAGAAAAATCACCATGCAGATAATTGATAAGTTGGAGAGGATAAATAAAAAGTTACTAAAACCATTTTAGATGCATCATCAAGCCTGTGGTCAGTATCAACAATAGAATATGAAACTTTTGTTTTTAATCAAGTCTTGACAGTTAACTTAAGAAAAGAAAATGACTATTTACTACCTTAGCATTCTCAACACAAACAAAATCTTTGTAGCAAGCTTCCATCTGCAGATAAGGGTTCCACAAAACAGCATCTGTCCAACTGCATAGGAAAAAGGTAAGCATGTTAAACAAACAAATATTGATGACAGGTCTCAGTGATACCAATTTAAATCTTCAAAATAAGGTTTACAACTCACTTAGTGTTCCTGATAGATATCGTATCACCCAAGCCATTATCAAGCTGCAATTCATTAGGCACATCCAGATAGACACAATCTACAAATCCAGGAAAAGTGACCACATCCCTGTGATTTAAAAATGTCAGAAGATGCAAAAAGTCTTTCTGAAAAGTCTATTTAGAGATTGGTGCGAATCATGAGTTAGGAGAACTCATGCTACCCTAAACAGCTCCACATAGTAGTTAGAATCATCTGGTTAAGTTATACTTCACAACTGCACCATACCGTCCCTGTTGCAACGTCTCCATCACACTTCAAGTCTGGGCAATTAATACCGTAAATCTGAAAGAATTGTTGCAATGCATCCCTTTTTTCCAAATTAGGGACGAAACCATTTGTCTGACCAACACACGCAATTAGGGCCCAAACGGCAGGATCCCATTTCTAGTCTTTTAAAATTGCTGAAATATCCCTCTTTATGATGCCTATGCAAAGAAATCCTCCTTAAACTTGCTTAAAAATTTTCTTATGTTACTAAGTAACACTGTTACAGTTGTAATTAATGAACTGCTTATTTTGCCAACAAAATACATATTGCAGATAGTTCCCAGACAGTGACTAAAGAGAGAGAAAAAACATGTTAAGTTTAATTCACTACTTAATAGAATATGGGAAATTCATTGTTTGAAACACGACATACCTTTCTTCCTTACCCTCCAATGGATTCTTAGGATCTGGATCTTTGTTCAGAGTTTTGCACCCTTTCAAACCTTTCACTGATGCCCCTGTCACAGAAGCCTGCATGACGATGGTGGAAATGAATGTTATTAATTTGTGTATACTTTTGCAAGATCATGTAACAAAATCAAATTCACAACACCATGTAAATTAAGGATGAAATATCCTGGTCATTTTCAGACTTTCAACGTGAAATCACCTACCAATTGTCTCATATTTTCTTTCTACCAATTTCAATCTTAAGTTCTTCCAATACCCTTTTTTTATATGTAAGTTCTTCCACTACCTATCAGTAACAGTATCATCAAAAGAAATTTTTATTTTGGTTAAGAACATGATGATTGATGGAAATTATGATACTTACACGGAAGTATGAGTGCAAGGCAGTATTAAATGAAAATGGCTTATTGTCTGTGTTTGTAATTGTTAGTTCAGTTGAAAGGCTTCTTGTATGTAGAATGACCTGCAAAGAATTGAGTAAATAACAAGTTAATTTGAGACAATGAAGTATACAGAAAGCCTAACTGAACATTAATTACATAAGAGAGTGGGGGAAACAATATGATGGCAAAGGTAAAAGCATTGCTAGATGGACTTGTTGTTTGTTGTAGACTTCATCTGTTCCAAATCGAAGCTGAAACATAGTCTAAAGTTCTTGTGGATTGGTGGCATGGGTTTGGAAAGTGTCCATTAGGAAGTAAGGGAAGATTGGGACAGAATCAAATTGCTGTCAAATCATATGGTTATTTCATTGAAGCATGTTTATAGAGAAATAAATCAAGCTGCTGATTGCCTTGCAAAGCAAGAGAATAGATAAACTGGGCATCCCTGCCTTAAGTTGTAAATGAGATATTTGTTTAAGTTTCTGTATAGTTCTTAATATGTGGTAAGGTTTGGTTTTTTTACTCCTGGGTTTTGCGCTTTATTGAATATTGTATCCCCAAGGTGTTTGGAATGTAACCGTGATTTTCCTACCATAAGTGAGGGTTTTTTTTTTTTTTTTCTTTAATAAAATTGAGGTACCCTCTTCTTCAAAAAATGCATAAGAGATAAGTGACCACCCGACCTTGTATAAAGCTTGAAAGCTGTAATCCCACATGGAACGACTGTAAGTACTATCCTTTAGTTCTAGAGTTACAACAGGATTTCCTTCCACATTTTCAGAATCAACAATGGACCAATCCAAGTTCCTTGCAAATCCATGCTGTAAATTACATAAAAATCTCCATCAGTAAAAAAAAGGAAAAGAAAATTAAAAATAGTTAGAAGACAGGAATGAAGAATAAAGTAAAATGTAATCATTGGCAATTCTCAAGAAACTCTTCTGGCTCATGCGGGTATTCACTGGAAAGGAAGAGCTCAATCATCCATAACTTTTGGTTGGACTACAATTTCTATCAGGATTAAGGCAAACTTCAAATTTTTCCATAAAGCAATTATTCTAACCCAAAAATCACTCCCCAAGTACTAGTGACTAAGTTATGGAAAGATCCACAAACGAACTTTTCCAAGGTGAAGTGCTAGAAATCAAATGAAATGATCTAATATAAAGATATATATATATATTTTGTTCTTGAATTCATATAGTACAGAATGCAAAGATATGTATGGAGTCTAGTAATGGGGTATGAACAAGTGTAGAAAGCCGTACCTGCTGTATTTGGCCAGGTCCAAACTGCGGGAAACAATGTGGAAGGCCTCCACTATTCCAAGAGAGGCAGTGTTAGTATTTGAGGATCCTAAGTTTTTGAGTAATAATCTGATTCAATACATGCATCATATGCAGAATGACAAATTTATGACACCTAAAACACAGAGATTTAAGATTTAAATCCTCTTTATAATAATTTCCTTAAGTGGTGGCAATGTAAGATTTCAATAAAGTTTATCTATGACCTCATTTTTTTTCTTTCTGTTTCGTCAGTCATTCTTCAAATGTAGAACACCTAAAAATTCATTAAATTATTGTTCTTGAAACATATTACCTGCAATTATGTCAACTAGCTTTAAATCTTGACCACCTACCAGGAGAATGGAGATCACATGCAAAGTTTGATAGACACTAACTGAGCTTCAGCTTGTTGGTATCAGTTACCCAGTTTAAAAGTGAAAATTTAATTTCTGTAAGATAGTCAACAACATAAAAACCAAATAATGAATATCCAAATCATTCATCGATCTGCCAGATAACCCAAACCACTACATTCAGCAAAGGAGCAAAAATGCACGAAAGGTTAAAAGAAAAAATGAAAAAAAAAAATCAGATTGCAAGGCATGAGGCTGGCAGGAAGACAAACCTGATTGGTTTTTTCTTATTAAACGCAGCATCTGGCCGAACAAAAAGGAGGTCCTTGCCATTTGCTACTTTCCAAGACGTGACACAGCCTCCAAACAAGTACACATCAGCCTCGCTGTACACAGCAAATTCAATCATCCGTGGAAGTCTATATATGCATCTATTATCCTTAAACACTAATGCTATATATTAAAAGAACTAAAATTACTTTTCTTACAATAATTAGTTATATCTTAAATCAGGAAACGAAGAGATGGGAACAAATTAGAAACTTAAAATCCCCAATTGTAATTGCTCGAATTAACGGCATGGCAACCTTTTGCATAGCAGACGTACATATAAAATGTAAGGACAGGGAGGCGTGGAATGAGCTTAAGAATACTAACCTACCGGTAGCGGAAGTGAGCACAACCTTGGGCAAGTTCCCTTCTCCTTCTGTGACTCGCACACCCAACGAAGTAGAGGCTTCTTTGCCCACAGTTGCATAAGCCTTGCCAGAATTATACCTGTTTCCGAAAACTTAATTTTCCTTTTAGTTTCTTAAGTTTCTCGAAACGTACTTCGATTCAATGCAAACCCGACCGATCGAGGGTTTAATCAAATAATGGCAACCTTGAAACATGGGATTTGACGAATTGAGCAGAAAATAGAGAAACTCACCTGTTGACTCGGCGAAGATTAGGTGGGCATAAGGTGGGAAGCGAGAATGCCATAGAAACCAACGCCATCTTCTTTAACCAAGGTCTCTCTCTCTCTCACTCACTCACTCACTCACTCACAGTCACAACCCAATAGCACACTTCAATTGGGAATGGTTCTGGTCGTTTATGCCGTTACTGGTATTTGCATTTATGCTCGTCAAAATTCGGATATTCTTTCGTTCTCATGATTTTCTTCTTTTTTTTCAAGGAAAATTAGGTTTTAATCTCGGAAATATCGTCTTTAACTCTGCCCTCGGGAGAAAAAAAAAAGTTTCTATATGCATTTAACAAATAAATATGAGCAAAAAGGAGCAAATAAATATAAGCAGAATAGCATCGCTCAGTCTTATCGTCTGTTGTTTTTATAATTTTTATTTTTATAATTTTTTAATATATTTAAAAAATAAAAAATATATCAATATATTTAAAATTATTTTTTTAAAGAAAACACTACTTTACCCTCTCATTTGTACCACTCCATCTGACCACTTGCTAATTTTTTTTTTTAAAATTTTTTTTAATGATTAAGGAAGTGATTTTAAGTGTATTGAAATTTTTTTAAAATTTTAAATGTGTTAAAAAAATATGAAAAAAAAAAATATCGCCTAACGGTAAGATTGGGGTGGCATAGTAACCGTACCATTTCCTTAATCACTAAATAAATAAAAAAATTGATCAAACGATACACTTGAGCAATACCATTAGGCGGCAAAATAGCTTTTCTGATTTCTCAATATACAATTGCAAGTTTCGCTTATTTTATTTGAAGAAAATAGGATATATTATTAAAAATTAGATTTTTTTTTTTTATGTGTATAGAGTTTATTTTTTTTTAAAAAAATTAAAAAAAAATTTTCTCATCAGTTACTATTCATCACCTCACACCCCACACTTCACATCCTATAAAAAATAACTTCATACCCTATAGAAAACACTTCATATCTTATAAAAAAAATTATAAATGTAGAATATGAGAATGAATAATAATTGATAGATAATAAATCTAAAAAATTAATATGTAATACTCGTATATTTTAAAATTATACAAATTATATTCTTTATAATAATAGATAATTTTAACATTTACATTAAAAAAAAAAACTTGGCAAATGAAATATATGTATATATATAGTCAATATTTTCTAATGATTTTGACAGGAAGTTTAGGAAAATATGTTTTTTTTTCTTTATATAGGTAGTTTAGGAAAATATGTTTTAAGAATGATCTTGTCTATTCCTTTTTCGATCTAGATTTTAATAAATAAAAGCGTTTTGAAAGCTTTTTTTTTTTGAGGTAACTAAAATCTTAGAACATAATATTTATTAATATCATGTAAATTTTGGGATAATATTAAATATTTAATCAAATGGTGAGAAATCTATTTTTAAGCTGATAATTTAAAGTGAAAAAAATGGAGTTAAAAAAAAAAAAAAAGAAAAAAAAAAGAAAAAAAGAGCAGTCCCTATTTTTGTGGTATTTTCTGTGGACGGCTTATATTCATATGGGATTAAAGATTTTGCAAGACACCGCAGAAGAAGAGATCGGTATGAGGTAAATGATGAAATTAAGCGAATTTAGGGTTTGTGGGGAAGGGCTACGAAGAAGATGGATGAGCAGCGCGGTGCTGAGCTTTGGGGATGGGAGCCAGGGGGCTCTCGGACTGCCTTCCTCTCTGACGGGTCTTGCTGTTGACGCTTATGAGCCAACGCCGGTCCCTGCGCTCCCCTCTGATGTTACCAGTCTCGGTGCCGGACACTACCACTCTTTGGCTGTAACTTGCCAAGGTCAGCTGTGGGCTTGGGGTCGAAACAACGAAGCCCAGCTCGGCCGTGGTCTTCTTGCCCCCAGGTTTGATTCGCTCTATCTCTCTCTTTCATTTTTGTTGTCTGTAATGTTGATGAAAATTGGTGTTGCTTTTGAGTGATTTGACGTCGGATACGTGGTTTGCTTAATGTGTTCTGAATCTGATCGTGGGTGGGGGTTCATA